>PVHP010024879.1:0-26026 GCA_004024765.1 Zapus hudsonius
CCCCCCAAAAAGAGACACAACTCTTGTCAGATCTTAATACCATGAAACACAACAATATATGTTTCAGATTTGTTCATTCATTTGACCATAATGTTATCAGACTTTGCACAGCTCTCCCTGGTCCCGATACTGTCATGAACCGGTGTCATTAATCACATGCATGGTTCTCAATTCTGCTTTCTCTTCGAGTCCCTAGGCTCTGCACAGTCTTGTTTATACAAATGGAGCTATCTCGTATGGTGTGTGTTTTCCTGGGGTGTTTTCTGTACTGTGCTCAACACTGCTGTTGAGATATGTGGTCCATCCTGATTTGTGTCTTGTAGCTCATTCGGCCCATCACTTGTAGAAATTGGTCATGATTTACCTCCTGCCTGTTGGGAGGTGGGTGGTGAAGAAGGCTGGCATAGGCATTTCTTTTCTTTTTTTCTTCTTTTTTGGCTTTTCAAGGTAGGGCCTCGCTCTAGCCCAGGCTGACCTGGAATTCACTATGTAGTCTGAGGGTGGCCTTGAACTCACAGTGATCCTCATACCTCTGCCTCCCCAGTGCTGGTATTAGAGGCGTGTGCCACCATGCCCAGATAGGCATTTCTTTAAGGATTTACTTTTCTAAATTAGATGAAATCCCCTCTCAGTCACACTTGCTCTATGACAAGGATTCAATTTCAGGGAATACTGGGGCTGTCTCAGCTCCCTTGAAGACATGAAGTCTTCAGAAACTTTCATTCACCAGGACAAGGGAATCCTTTGCTGGATGCTGCAGTGATCACTGTCCAGTCTCAAGGCTGGGAGCCCAGGGACCATAGGACCAGCTTCCCTACACGTGCTTCTCAGCATTTGCCCTTGTAGGCTTTGCTTGTAGCCAAAGACCCCTTGAAGATTCTCAGAGGCGCATGTGTGGTGCTCTCTGAGCCTCCAGCCTCTGCAGGAGCACATGTCTTCTCCCTTGGAACTGCCTCTTGCTCCTCTTACCTCCACCTGTCCCATGGTGCCCTTGCTCCCCAAAGACTTTGCATGGGGATACGAATTATTGAGCTCAGCCCATCGGTTCTTGGCCACTCTCCTGGGTGCTCTAGCAATCCTGAGCTATGGTCTGTGAGGAGGAAGGGCCTGGCCAAACAGGCTGATGGGGCCTTCCTCATCATAGTGCACTGGAGGTATGCAGGCTCAGCTGTAAGGTTTTGAAACATGGCAGCCACAGCTCAGAAATCACACTGGGAAGGAGGCTCTGGGCCCCATTGGGAGGGGTCAGAGAAGACATGACTGTACCTAAGCTCCCTGATCACTCAGTCAGTCAGTGACCAGTCAGCATTTGTTGAGCACCGATCTGTGTGCTATGCATTCCCCCTCGAATCTCTAGATACAGGATGAATCACAGTCCATTGGGGACTCTGATGTGCCATGTGGGCAGGTGCAGGATGATGATAAATGCTAGAGCAGAAAGGAGCAGGAGGTGCAGCACATTTACTCCTGTGAAGCACATTTCCCGTATGCTCTATGTCAGGCACTGTCCTGTGTGCTGGAGACCCAGCAGCGAGAACATTTGAAACACGGCCCAGTCCTTTGGTGTCTCTAGTGCCTTGGATGCAAATAGGAGCTGGAGGGGTGAAGCCCATTGGGTCTCATTGGGAGTTATGGTGGGGGTTGAGTGTTAGCTAGTTGTAGACTGCTTGCCTACACACACACACACACACACACACACACACAAACACACACACACAGCTACAATTTAAAGAACCAATTCTTAAATGTTTTGAGTGGTGGGCAGTGGGTACATGCCTATAGCTTCAGCTACTCAACAGGTTGAGGCAGGAAAATTGCTTGAGGCTAAAAGATTGAGGGCAACCTAACAACAGAGTGAGACCCCATCTGAAAATACAGAAATGAGAAAAGAAAGATAGAAAGGAAAGAAAGCAAGAAGGTAGGAAGGCAGGGAGGGGAGAAGGGGGAGAGAAGGGAATGAAAGGAGAAAGAAGACAGAAGGGAAGGAGGGAAGAAAGGGAGGATGGAAGGAAGAAGGAAGGAGAACGAGTTGGTTATATTATGTCTTTCAACAGAGGGAATTTAATCCAGGGATTTGTTTTCCCAAATCATGGAATTGCTAAGAGGGGAAACACAAGAGCCCCTACAAGCAGAGGACTTTGGTTGGAAGCAGAGTCCGTGGGAGGACTGAGTGATTTAAGGTGTGAGCGGCTGGAACACACTGCTGCTGTCTCAGAGGCTGGGGCCACATGCAGAGACCAAAGAGGGCTGGAGGAGCTCAGAGCTGAAGAATGATAATGGGTGCATTTTCCCCAGAGCCCCCCACCAAAGGAAAGCGGCTTTGTTACAGAGGTACACCAGTCTAGCCCACTTACATGTCTGATCCCTAGAAATGAGGGATAATAAAGGTTGGGGAGAAAGCTCAGCTGGAAAAGCACTTGCTTCACAGACATGAGGACTTGAGTTCAATCCCTGAACCCATGTAAAAAAAAAAAAAGCCAGGGCTGGTGGTGCGTGTGTGTGTGTAACCCATGAACTGGGGAGGTAGAGACAGGTGGGTTCCCAGAGCTTGCTGACCAGCCAGTCTATGAGTTCTCAGGTCCTGTCTCAAAAAAGAAAAAAATGGTGGATTGTACTGGAAGGAACAACACATGAGGTTGTCCTCTGGCCTCCACCCCTGCACACAGATGCACATGTAAGCAACCCTGCACACACATGCAAACATAAAAACTAAACAGAACTGAGAGGTAATAAATCTGTGCTGTTATGAGCCCTGCTGCAGAGATTGGAAAGGATTTCCAGGTGATGGACATTGGCAGTTATATGTACAGGTTAGGATGGGAGCAAGCTGCAGGGTGTGGCCCATGCTGATAATGGCACAGGAAACAGTGAGATTATATTGGGGGGGGAACTCAGACCCACGAGGGCATGTGGGATGAAGTGGAGGTCGTGCTGGCTAAGCAGCTGCATAGACACATGAACATGTCAAACCCTAGCATGAGTGGGGATGGGGACACAAGAGAGGACACTCTGGATCAGAGTGTCTGCCTGTCTCTTTTCCCAGGATCCTTTGCAGGCACATATGCAGGGGCTGGAGAAAGAGGTGTCAGATGCCCCTGAAGTTAGCTCCTGCTATGGGTTCCCTGTGGTCCTCCCTTCTGTAGGCACCTGGCTCCCCTGGTGAAACCAGGACTCCTAATCTTGTCAGCATTGTCATGCTGGTTCTTACCTAGGCCATCCGAGTAGATCCTCAGAGTGACGTCCCCAGGCCTGCAGCCCCAACAACATCCCCAAGTTTATTAGAAAAGGAATATGCCGGAACTCACCCAGACCTATACTGAATCAAAATCCCAATGGGACAGATCTGGAGTTCTGTCTCCATAATCCCTCTAGGAAATCTGGCACAAGGTGAGTTAGATAGTCAGTGCGCCAGCCCCTGAGCTGCAAAAGGGGCAGGAAGTCAGCTTTCTGGTCTTGGTTTTCAGCTCATGACCTGTAGGCTCCAGCAGACCTTTGTTGGTGGGTATCTGGGGCAGCAACACACCTCTGTGAAGTCCTGCTGAAACTGAGTTCTTTTGTCTCCCTCCTACCTGTTCTTGTCTTCCCTGGGATTCCGATACCTCCCAGGCCAGTGCCAGGGGCTGCAGGCATGCCAGGTGGCAGCAGATGGAACCTACTTTGGAGACATGTGTCCTGCTTGGGGCAATTATCTGTGGGTGCAGTACCAGTGCCTAGAAGGTGAGTCCCCCACTGTCTGGGGCATGAAAATTTTCTTCTTCTCCTTCTCTTACTCCTCCTTCCCTTCTTCCTTCTCCATGTGTGTCTGTATCTCTCTCTCTCTCTCTCTCTCTCTCTCTCTCTCTGTGTGTGTGTGTGTGTGTGTGTGTGTAAAGGCCAGAGGTTAAAGGCACACACTTCCCCTTAAGAGGCCAGGTGGTGCCAGGAGCTCAGGCTGCAGGGAAGCTGGTGTGGGAAGAAGTCTTTTAGTACCCAGCAAATGCCCAGATGTGGTTGGTGGTGACATGCGGTGGAAATGGAAAGGAAAGATGGACTAGGGAGAGCGCCCAGTGGGCAAAGTTCCAGCACCCATGGAAAAGCCAGGCATGGCAGTAAAACCTTATTCCATATTCCCAGCACTGAGGAGACAGAGACATGAGGAGCCCTAGGACTTGCTAGCTAGCTAATCCAGCTGGGAATACTGAATACAGGTGCAGTTTATACTGCAGGAGCACGCGGCTGGGTTTTAGGGAAACAAACCTGGGCTGACAGGCTTTGCAAGCAACACCTTTAATAACTAAGCAATTTCTCATGTCCCCTTTTGTCATTTTAAGCATTTTAAAGTAGATGTGGACACTGGTGGAATCCTGGTTACATAAAATTAGGGCACATTATGCAGCTATTAAAAAAGAATAAGGCAGGCAAGTGATATAGAGGAATCTCTAGGATTACCAGGTGGGAAAATTCAGGGTGTCTAAATAGCATACCCTATTTGTACAAATCATTTTCTTTGCTTATGCGTATGTAGTGTGTGTGTGTGTGTGTGTGTGTGTGTGTGTGTGGTGTAGGGCTTGCTGGCCATCCAGTGTAACCTAGTTGTCTAGTTCAAGGCCAGTGAGAAACCTTGTCTCAAAAAGAGGTGGATGGGGAAAAAATAAGGTGGACAGTGTTCCTGAGGAAGACACCTTAGCTTGTACCCTGGCCTCCATACACAGGCATATACATATGGATACACACCCACACACATGGCCCATGCATATACAAACACACACACTCACACATATAATCATGTGAAACATATTATCCACAACTCAGTTATTTTGGTAGCAATTTCTGTTTGGTGGTTTTGATAGTGGACATGGGTGTCCTTCAGAGATCCGTCAGCAACAGAGTGCTGTCACCAGACATGTGTGTGCTTTAGGACAGAGGGGTATGTTGGGTGTGGCAACCACATGGGCCAGATGTCCTGCCCTGCCCCAACTTGATCCTGTCCCCATGAGCTGGTGTTCTCTGATCACAACCAGCTTCTAATTCACAAGGAGGGACTTTAGGCAGTGCTCTGGCAACAGTGCCCAGTGGGTACAAGAACACCCTCGCATGGCTAGGAGTCACCTGAGGGCTTCTGCCAGGCCCAGGGAAAGTCCTTTCTATGCACATCTTAGTTCACAGGTTAACATGGGGCTGGTGAAGCCCTAGCAAATGCCATTTGTCTCGCCCCATCCCCTCTGCCAACAACTGAAGCTCACCCCACATGTATAAATGAAAAAGCCTGCAAGTGTGTGTGTACATGCAGCTATATCTGAAAGGATCCCAGGGCTCTGGTAACAATGGCTGCTTCTATATATCCAAATCTATGTCTTGCTGGTGTATAACCTAGGAATGAAAAGGAAAATTTGAAAGAAATTTCAAAGGCAAAAGTAAGGGGCTGGGGAAATAGCTTAGTCATAAAGGACCCGAGTCTGATCCCAGAACCCATGGCTTGCACTTGGAATTCCAGCCCCAGGGAGGTGAAGACAGGAGGATCCCTGGAGCCAGCCAATGTAGCCGAATTGGTGACCCAATTGGTGAGCTCCAGACCAGTGAGAGACTCTGTCTCAGAAAAGGTAGCTAGTGTTCCTGAGGATGACACCCGAGGTCATCCTCTCCTCCACAGGCGCACGTGCAGCCATAGACACCAATGCACAACACAAGCACGCATACACATAGGTGCATAAAAAGTGAAGATAAATTAAATATCTCACAAAAAAACCCCAGCCTGGTGGAGCTGGAGAGATGGCTCGGCAGTTAAAGATACTTGCTTGGAAAGCCTAATGGCCTAGGTTCAATTTCCCAGTACTCATGTAAAGCCAGATGCACAGTGACAGGAGGCCCTGATGCAGCCATGCCCCTTTCTCTCTCTCTCTCTCTCTCTCTCTCTCTCTCTCTCTCTCTCTCTCTCTCTCTCTCTCTCTCTCTCTCTCAAATAAAGAAATAAATATTTTTAAAAAACAGCTTGATGGATATAGGAAACTGAATCTTAAGTAGAACCATGTGACTTTACCTGATGACTGCACACGGCACCTTGTGTTTGGATCTGCAGGCCTGCGGCTGGTGGTACCCAATGGGAGTTTCGTCTTTGACAATGTCACCATCTCCCTGACATGGCTCCTCTCTCCCTACATTGGAAACCTGTCCTGCACACTTAGCATGGGAGATGGCCACACTTTGGATCCCTACTACCCTCCTAGGTAAGAACGACCTCTGGCTTTGAGTCTTGTATCAGTCAGGTTTTGCTGCATAACAAGACACCCCTACACCTAGTGCCTGGAATGACACTTAGTATTTCTCATGGTTCTTGGGAGTGCTGGGTGAATTCCCCACTGTGTTGGTTAGCTAGGCATTGCCTCCCTCACATGTCCTGTGGACAACTGGATGTCAGCTGGAAGCATGTGCTATTCACTGTCACACAGCGTAGGGAAGGGGCTTCTAGAAGTGAGAATGAAATTGTGAAGCAGTAACTCTGCTCCCTGAAGGACACCAGGTACAGTGTGCCCAGGCCCCAGGATGCTCTGCTGTCTTCATCTGCCCTCTGCAAGCCTGAGCTTCAATGTTTCTCAGTTTGCCTCAGCATCCTGCACCTCCCCCCACACTCCCAAGCTGGGTGATATTGCTGAACCTCTTTGAGTCTCTATTGCTTTGTTCATAAAACAAGAAGAGGGCTGGAGAGATAGCTCAGTGGTTAAAAACACTTACTTGCAAACCCTGAAGGCCTAGGTTTGGTTCCCCAGTACCTATGTAAAGCCAGATACTCAGAGTGATGCAGGAGGCCCAGGGTGCCCATTCTTTCTCTCTCTCTCTCTACCCCCTCTCTCTTCCTCTCATGTTCTTTCTCCCTCTCAAATAAGTAAATATTTTTTAAATACAAGATGAAAATTACCTAGCACAGCACTGTCCACTAGAACCCAGTGTGTGTCATGTATACTCTGTGGCACTGTACCATGACACCAGACAAAATGGGCTCCCATCAGAGGTCCCAAAGCTGGGGTTCAAGTCCCAGTTGCTGCTGGGGTGACTGAACCCCTGGGAGCCCCTGGTATTTCTAGTTTCTCTCTGTCCCTGCCATTTCTTTGGTGGTTTTGCCTGTTCCATGGGCAAAGTGAGAAGCAAGCTTGTCTGGGAGATGGTCTGCACGATGTGAATGCTCAGGGTGTTGTTCTGGAGTTTTTTCCTGCTAGCTACCATTTTACAATGAAAGCAACGGATGCTAAGTTACTAACTGTATTTAGCTAAGATTGTAAGTGTGCCAAGCATGGTGGCACATGTCTTTAATCCCAGTACTTGGGAGGCAGAGGTAGGAGGATCTCCATGAGTGTGAGGCCACCCTGAGTCTACATAGCGAATTCCAGGTCATCCTGGGCTGGACTCTACCTCGAAAAACAAAACAAAAAGAAACAAGCAAATAAAACAAGACTATTAGTTACACAGGATTCTCCAGTGATAAGAAAACAGTGCTTTACAACAGAAACAAGTGGGTCAAAATGCTAATGCTTATCAATTCTGGGTGGTAAGCCCAAGGGAGTTTGATAGTTTCCTTTCTAGAATTTTTCTGTGACTAAAATCAAACATAAACCATATGCAATGTGCTTGCCATCTCTCTGGACATCAGTTTCTAAACAACGACAAAAAAGCTACTAGCGTTCCCCTGCTTTATTTTAGAAGAAGTAGATGGTGGGTCACTCCTATACTGCCACCTTAAGCGATCCAACTTCATTAAGTAATGATTCAGTGGACCTTGAAATTACCCACCTGGCTCCTCCTTGCATTTTCATTCACCTTGGGAGGGATATTCTCATGTGTTCCTCTCAGTGAGGAAAGTGGACACTCCATGGGCAGTATGGACAATGTCAGGGATTTTTTCAACTGCGCAGAAACCGTCCTGTGTGCGACTGTCACTGTGCCTATCTGCCTGCCTCCTTCCGCCCTTTTCTCTTTCCCTCCTTCCTCTTCTGTGTGTGTATGTGTGAATGCATGTGTGTATGCCTGTTAATACATGTGTGCTTGTGTGTGCAGGTCATCATAGGTCAACACTGGGTGTCTCTCTCAATTCCTCTCCTGATTTTTTTTGAGACAAGGTCTCTCACTGAGCCCAGAGCTTACCTTTTAGGCTAGGCTAGCTGGTCAGTGAGCCCGAGGCATCTTTCTGCCCCTATCTTTTCAGCACTGGGATTACAGGCACATGTCACTCTGCCTGTCGTTTACTTGGTAGTATGGTGATCTGAACTCAGGTCCGCATGCTTTTGTGGTAAGCATTTTATCAGCTGGACCATTTCTCCAGCCCCTCATCTTGTTTGTTTGGATTTTTAAAAATTATTTTTTAAATTTTAATTTATGAGAGATAGAAGGGGGAATGCACCAGGGCCTCCTGCCACAACATACAAAATCTACCTTGTGCCTCCAACTCTACTTGGGTACTGGGAAAGCAAACCCAGGCCAGCAGGCTTTGCAAGAAAGCACCTTTAACCACTGAGCCATCTCTCCAGCCCCTGAATGGGTTTTATGTGTTTTTGAGACAAGATCTCATTATATAGTCTAGGATGCTTTGAACTGTCATTCTTCTGCCTCAGCCTTTGGAGTGGTAACATTGCAGACGTACCACCACACCTCTCTCTCTCTCTCTCTCTCTCTCTCTCTCTCTCTGTCGCTCTCTGTCTCTCTCTCTCTTTCTGTGTGTGTGTTTTGTTAAGTACTTGGGATTAAACCCAGGGCCTCTGCAGGCCAAGCAAGCACTCTACCGATGAGCCATGCCCAAGCACCTCAAGGTGGATTCTCGGCAAGCACTTGTCTACCACGGAGTCACATTCCTAGTCCGAGTTGCTTTTCTTTCATGTGTCTGTGTAGACACTTAGTTTTGTTTATCTCCTCATTAATAGAGATATAGAGATTTTAGAATTGGATCCTCATCTCCGTCGTGGATATTCGCATGGCATGAGAGGGAGGATCTGACCTCCCTTGATAAGGTCTAGGGTTCCCCTTGAGAAGCCACCTTGTCACCTTGCACTCGCCATCCTTGTGTTCATTCGTGTTGGCGGGATGTTTTCTTTCTCTGCCCTGGAATCGTTTCTGCATTTTTAAGGTTACATTATGAGCTTTGTGGGACGATTTGCATAAGGCAAGTTTTGTCCAAGTCTAGCATTGGGTAACTCAGCGCCACCTACGGGTCGATCTGGAGATTGACATTTGGAGCTGCCTGTGTTTTAGAGAGGGTCCTATTGTGAAAAGGGACATTTTACCAGACAACACAAGTCTTTGAGTAGACTAGATGTACACAGGCCAATGGGAAGCACAGAAGAAGGTCAAGGTCAAGGAGGGCTCTGGAAGGGGAGTCCTTTGGGGATGGGTGCAGATTTAGAAACCAGGAGTAGCACACGCAGGGAAAATAGCCAGCTTGTGCTGAAAGAACACAGCACACCTGAGCCACGCCAAACAACTTGTTCTGTCTGGAGTTCAGGGACTTTGGGAAAATGAGACATTGTGGAAAGCTGAAGAGAGCCCTAGCCAGAAATAGCCGTGGCGACTGACACCCAAGTTACAAGTTTAATAAAACTCCCGAGCCTATGAGGGACATACATTCAAACCTCCACATGCAGCTTGCATGCAGATAACCTGAGGTTTGATGGCTGGATCTGACCCTTGCCGCTCTGCACCACTGCCCCACTTGGTCTGCAGGCTTCACCCACCAACCTGGATGGCTACTTGTCAAGTGCCATAACAAAATGACACAGCTAGAATGTTCTTGACAGTTGGATACTGTAAGTAAGGATTTTGATTGAAGTAGAATATGTGTGTGTATAGAAAAGCACATAAAACGATTCAGTTCAATGCACTTTTACATAATAAACATACACACATGTAATCAGCACCCACATAAAAAACAATCAGCTTCCCCAAACACCCCCTCGGCCCCTCCCAGCCTCATATCCCCTGACCAACCATTGTCCAAAATTTCTAGTGTCATTGGTAGAATAACTGGCGTTAGAATTCTATGTAAATGGAATTTTAAAATTTATACTCTATGTCTGACTTCTGTTCAACATTATAGATTGGGGATTTATCCATATTATATATAATTGTGACTTCTTTTTCTAAGTGCTACATAACATTTCACCATGTGAATATTCCTTGATTTACTTATCTACTCTGGTGTGAATAAAAATTTGTAAACCTGAATGCTTTCTAGGTTTGAACTCTTATCAGAGGGCTGCCACGAACATTCTAGCAAGTCTTTTAAATAGGCAGGTAGGTAGACAGACAGATTACAGATGATATGGACATAGATATACTCTTCTTGGATGTATAGCCATGGAAGGATTGCTGGGTTGTCGGGTCATAGAATGAGTTTATATGCTGCTGTCTCTTGTATTCTGAGCCCATCTCCCATTCACTGGCAACAGGTTCTAAAACCACTTTGTAATCTTCTTCCTTTGGTGAAACCCCCTGTGAGAGGGAAATGGAATGATCCATTCTCTGCCTTTTAGTGTCAGGCAAATTCAGTTGACACCAGAGTTCAGAGAATGAAATAAATTGCTTCTTACAAACACATCATTGAAAGAGAGATTGTCTCTTGCTCTTCAAAACCAATCACATTTCCATCAATTTTTTTCGTGTTCTGAAATCTACGTTTTCTAATATTGCCCAAATCTATTTTAGCGCTAAGGATCAAACCCAAGAACTCGTATATGCTAGACAAATGCTCTACCACTGAGCCACACTATGAGCATAGCTGTCTTTCGATTGGAGCTTGGTGATGTTTACAGTGAACCTCTCACAGGCAGCATATGGTTGAGGAATGGTTTTCAAGATCAAATTTGACACAATAATAGTTCTGTTTAGATAATGTGTAATTGATACAATTATTGACAATAACCCTATTTATAGCTACTAATTTTTGCATTTGTTTTCTACTTGCCTTTATTTCCTTTGTTCCCCTTCTCCTGTCTTCTTTTGTATTGTTTATTTTCAGATTCCACGTTAACTTATCTCTTCAGCACAGAGGCTCTTCCCCTCCTCTTTTATATGATAACTGTCACGTGTGTGACATCCGTGAACATTGAGAGTACCTCTGTAAACTAATTTTATTGAGAACTTTAATATGTGCACATGCAGTAATTTAATCATGTTCCTGCCCTGTGGTTCTCTGTGTCTTCTCTCCTCTCTCTCCCACCCCCGATGATCCTCTTCTTTCAAAACAGTCCTTCTTCATTCCTTTCGTTCTCCTTGACAAAATGATGATGGACTCACATCATGCTGGTCTTGTGGGGACATTGTAACCACTATGGAGTCATGAATGAACCCATCAGTTCATACTAGAGGACAGTTCCCCAAAGTGTGCTTACATCCCCAGTGTGATTTTTTTCTGTCCCCTCTTCCACAGTGTTCATCATCCAGCCTTGGAAGATGTGGTAGAAATCTCCTTTAGAGTTCAGCTCTTGAGGTTAACGTCTTCTTGGTGTCAGTTCATTCCACACTTCCTCTGCAATATTCCCTGAGCCCTGTGGGTGTGATAGGGATGACTCATCCAGTGCTCAGTGCTGGCCTTTCTTTTCTTATTCTGATGAGTCCTGGATCTCCCCAGTATTTGCCACCATCTGGAGCTGGGACCTGTGCTGGGCCACCCGGTACTGCTAGCTCCTGGTGACCTACTGTGTCTCTGGAAATACCTTTTTTATTTTGTTTTTTTTTTTTTTTTTTTTTTTTTTTTTTTTTTTTTTTTTTTTTTTTTTTTTTTTTTTTTTGAGGTAGTGTCTCTCTCTAGCCCAGGCTGACCTGGAATTCACTCTGTAGTCTCGGGGTGATCTCGAATTCATGGTGATCCTCCTACCTCTGCCTCCCCAGTGCTGGGATTAAAGGCGTATGCCACCATGCCTGGCCAGAAATACCTTTTTAACACTATTTGTATTTAAAAGAATTTAAGAGTAGAGGAAATAGTTTACATATATCTATCTACCCTCCTTGTACACTCCCTGCATTTCTGATGTTCTTGATGTCCCTCTGGGTTTATTTCTCTTTAGCTGGAAGAACTCTCAGTATTTTTTTCAGAGATTTTCCAGCAACAGATTCTCTCAAGTTTTCTTGAAAGTATCTTTATTTTGCCTGTTATTCCAGTTTATGAAGGTCTGGGACAAACCCAGGGTTTTGTGAGTGCTAGGCAAACACTCTCCCAACTGATCTAAGCCCCAGCCCCCTCTCATCTTTGTACAGCAGGAAAGTGTGTGTGTGTGTGTGTGTGTGTGTGTGTGTGTGTGTGTATAATTGTGCTATCTGTGAATTCCCCGTGCTGTAACATTTCTGACTGTGGCCGGCAGCGTGTCCAGCACTGTGATCCACCAGTTCACCTCCCCTGGGGAATTCACCATCTTTGCTGAGTGCACAACCAGCGAGTGGCACGTGACAGCTCAGAAGCAGGTGATATTGCAAGACAAGACGGACAGGCTCATGATCACTGGCTGTGCCGGCCTGTCCAGGTCTGGAGCTAGCCTTCTCTGCCAGGCTGTCTTTGGGGATCCTCTGTGGATTCAGCTGGAGCTGGATGGAGGTGAGTCTGCAACACAGACAGGAGAAGGCAAATGGAAGGCTGCACCCTCCTGCAGGTCTAACCAGCCAGCTCAAGGCTTTAATGAATGTTAACAGGATTGGTTATTCACTTAACACATACGATGCCACTGGCTGCTCTCATGCTTTGCCTGTGATAGCCCACTTAGGACAGATGGCACTGAAAGGTTCAGAGATTTGCAGGAAATTGGAAGGTCAGCAAGCCAGTCAGTGAGCGCTCCTGCCTCCTGGGGCCCTTCTTTGCATGCCACAGTCCCATCTGAAGAAGCAAACTTCCACAGCACTTCCCATGGAGAGAGTGGGTAGCTGGGACTGGGAGGACTAAGCCTTTCTCAGCACAGCCAGTGCCAACCAATCGAGGACCGTCATGTTTCCACAAGTCATGGTAATGTGCAGCGGTCCACACTGGAACAAACCCACGAGGATCTATCCCGATTGGCCACACAGGGTCTTTTTTATATTTATTTATTTATTTATTCATTTTCAAGCAGAGAAATACAGAGAGAGAGAGAGAGAGAGAGAGAGAGAGAGAGAGAGAGAGAGAGAGAGAGAGAGAGAGAGAGCACCAGGGCCACCACATTGTGGGTCCGGCATATGTGGGTACTGGGGAATTGAACTCGGGCCTTAGGCACCAGAGGCAAGTGCCTTAACCGCTGAGCCATCTCTCCAGCCCACACAGGGTCTTCTCATTGGTCATAAAGGCCATTTTGATTGGCCGCCACATCTATTTTGATGAGTCAAGGTTTCCATTCTGATTGGTCATGGCATCCAGTCTGCTTTGTTATGAGTTCATTCTGATTGGTCACAGTGTCCAATCTGATTCCTTAGATCAGCCATTCTAATTGGGTGAGGCTCACACACTTTAAGTTATTTTAAGTTCACCTCTTCTACCCACAGAGATTGTTGCAGTCAGCTTTCTCGTTGCTGACACAAAGAACCTGACCAAAAGCAGCTTGTGGAAGGAAAGGGTTTTTATTGGCTTGCAGACTCGAGGGGAAACTCCATGATGGCAGAGAAAACGGTGGCATGAGCAAAGGGGTGGACATCACCTCCTGACCAACATCAGGTGGACAACAGCAACAGAACAGTATGCCAAACACTATCAAGGGGAAGCCAGCTGTAACACCCATACACCCACCCCAACAACACACCTCGAACAAGGTTTCAATTCCAAAATTGCTATCAGCTGGTGATCAAGTACCCAGAATACAAGCTTATGGGAGACACTTGAATCAAACCTCCACAGAGACCTTCTTGGCCAAGCCCCAGCCTTATCCATGAGAGCATCTTTCTGTGAGGTGCTGGCCCAGCTTGAGGTTTGGATGAAGGCCTGTTGACATCAACAATGTAGTGCAGGTCTGTGGAAATTAGGACAACTCAGCTTGACCTCCCTCCCTCTGGCAGTGAAGTGAGGGAATTCTGATGGCTTTAACACAGCACTCATGGGGGCTCCTTTCTGTTGTGTGCCTCTTGGATGAAGAGGGCCGATACGTGTACCTAGGGTAACTTGAAATCAACATTCATTTATTCATCCAATCCACAAATCCAATCAAATCCAAATCCAACGTGAGCTAACTTTTTGCCAGGTGTGAGGAAGGCAAAAGTAGACATGGAGGTCAGGCGTCCTGCTCGTGGAAGGTTTACCCTACCGTCATCTTCATTGCTATTATGATCACCATCTCCCTCTTCTTCCAAAGAAGAAACGCACTGGCTTGGTGTCTACTGGAAAGAATCCTAACCAGTGGGCACAAAACAGACTTTCTGTTGATTGCAACATTCAGGATCAAGCTAGGAAGATTGTCTGCACACTATGAGGGAGCCCCACTCAGTGGAGAATAGGCTTAGCTCCATGTTGAAAGCTTCTAGTACCCTTGTTTTTTGTTTGTTGTTTGAGGTCTTTATATGTTTTTTTTTTTTTTTTTTTTTTTTTGATGCTGAGTACTGAACCCAGGATCCTACACTTGCTAGGCAAGGGCTCATCCACTGAGCTAAATTCCCAACCCCATGTTGACAAGTTCTAAACAGTCACCAGTGGAGACTGAGGGAAATGTTTCCATCTTCTTTGGCTGAAAACAAGACTTGAGGCTTTTTCTCATGCATAAAATTAGCTCACCCACTGAGAGATGCCACCTCTTGGCTGGGGAGATGGCTAAGTTGGTAAAGTGCTTGCTGTGCAAGGATGAGAACCTGGGGAGGTAGGGACAGAGGATCCCTGGGGTCCATTGACCAGCCAGTTTAGGCTACTTGGTGAGATCTAAGCCAATGAGAGACTGTCTCCAAAACAAAGGAACAACACTTGAGATCATCCTCCTGTGGCCTCTACACACACATTCGAACCTGCACATATGAACGAACACACACACAAAGAGATGCCACCCTTCTACCTTCCTTCCCCAAGGGTAGCCCTATCAAAAAAATGTGTCAGTGCTTTTGTTATAAATTCCACAGTTGAGGATAGAACATGAATAGTATAGAATGTGTGAATGAGCGGAGAGGATCCAGTGATAATCACGGCTACCATTTGAAGAGGTGATATGTCCTTCCATATTTTCTTCAATCCACATCCATGGTTATGTCTATAATCTGACATCAGAACACAAGTCTGGGTACAAATCACTTGCATGCTTGTTAACAACCTTCTTAAATCTTCCTCACCCCACCCAGGAACAGGGGCGACTTATGCTGTGCTTTTGGGTAATATAACTCTGGCTGAGTCTGTCATCCAGAGGGCCTCGCTACCCTACAATTTGACCCTGGACAGAGAGACACAGGAGCTGTTGGGCCCTGGGATGCACTCCCTGGAGATCCGAGCCATCAACAACAGCACCACCTCTCCTTCCTCTGAAAATATCACCATCCACCTCGTGGAACTGCTGTCAGGGCTGAGGGCATCCTGGGCTTCTAACCACGTGGAGCTTGGGCAGGACCTGCTGGTCAATGTCTCAGTGGCTCATGGAACTCTGGAGGAACTGATCTTTGAGATGGCAGGACTCCACACAAACTTCTCCCAGAAGGAAGAAAGCACTGGGAAGACATTTGGGACTTACCATGTGGCAGTTCCGATTGAAGGTACTCAAGCTGTGTCTCCCACTTCTAAACACCCTTCCTTTTCCATTTCTGACTTGGTACCAGCCAGGTTTTTAGTGTGCCCTCAGTGCATCGATGGCTCATTTGGTAAACCTAGCAGAATTGGTGAGCTCCAGGTTCAGTGAGAAACTTTGTTTCCAAAAATAAGGTGAAGAATAGACATATTCACTGTGAACTTAGGGCCTCCACACACACACACACACCACATGTGTATATGTACACAAAAATAAATAAACAAATAAAGAGATTTTCCAGAAGAAAAGCACTGGAACTCCGCAAGGGAAACAAGAGTCCTTTTGGAGCAGGAAGAATCCAGAGTTAAGTGAGCTAGGAAAATACATACCATGCAGAGGCTATCAACCACATGCCCCTGGGTTTTGTGCCCCTCTGCCCCTGTCAAAGCCACATGGTGGGGAAGTTTATGAATGACAAAGTTTCTGCAAGTCTGATAACATTTCACTCATTCTCAGATAATTAACAGTCTAAAAGATCAGGGCTACTCTGGTGGGAGAGGGGACACAAGGGACAGACAGGTCTCTGTGGTTGTTGGAAGCTGCCTCTGTTAGGGGCTTCTGTGGGCTCCTGAGGTCCTCCACTGGGCTCTCAGACTACAGTTTCTGGGATGGGGTGGGGACTCTGCTTCAGCCAGCTACATTCACCCCGAGGTGCCTAGCCTCTCCTGTTCCCTCTGTTAGATCCCCATCCTCCAACCTCTTCAGCACCCCTCTTCCCACGGCCACAGCTGGTCCAGAGGGACTTCCTATCCATTCTGCTCAGTCCACTGGCAGCTCCTCCCTCTCTGTCTCCCTCCATCATAGACGGATCCTGCCTACGACAGTCCCAACCTTCAAGAACCTTCTCCTCCTTTGAGATGAAATCTTCATACCATGCCCTAGTTCTTTCTCTTCAAGATTCAGTGACCCCATTGTATGCCCACTCTGTCCCTAGGCTAATCCTTGCCACGGTGAGGAACTTACTGTGTCTGCTAGATATCATGTTCCTTCATCTCCATATCCCCAGAGCTATGCCCTGTGTTTAGCATACAGCAGGGCTAATTAAATATTTGGAGGATGCAAGACTCTGGAGCTATTGTCGGAAGGGACCAGGCAAGAGCACATGGCTCAGCTCTAACGCTTTGCTCTTTTTCATTGCAGGCACCTTTCTAGTCACTGTGCACGTGAGGGATGCCTTCTCGAACTTGAGCCTGGAGATGGGCAGCATCACTGTCACAGGCAAGGTGTTTCTGGGACACTGTACTTACCTGCGATACAGTGAGAGGCCTCTCAAATGGGGCTCTGAAAACTGTCCTACAAATACTCAGAGCTCTAAGTATTTAAGTATTTGGTTACTCTAAGGAGATGGTAATGGAGAATATTAGAAAAATTTAGGGCTGGGAGAGAACACAGTCAGTCAAGTACTTGCTTTGTAAGCATGAGGACCTGAGTTTGAGCCCCAGTAACCTCAAAACACTGCCAGACATGGTACCTGTCATCCCAGTGCTGGAAGGGTGGAGACAGGAGAGTCTCTGGGCTTGCTGGCTAGCCAGTCTATGAGAGACCCTGTTGCAAAGAAGGAGATGGTGTCTGAAGGAACAATATTCAAAGTTGTTCTCTGGCCTGCACACACGCACACATACATTCAAAAAAATAAATACAACTGAGACATAACAAATCTATGTTGCTTCAAGCCACTGAGCCATGGTGCTGCACAGAAAAGGCAATGTGCATAAGCTATACACAAAGCACTCAGTGCTCCTATAGCCCTAAGAATCAGGGCGGCCTCAGACTCACGTGTGGATGAGGAAACTAAGACAGAAGGAATAATTCAGTTGTCCAGGTTTCACAGAGCCAAAGAGGCAATGAAAGAAGGTGAACACACACAATGGTGCACTGTGGTCACTTCCACCAGCTTGCCAGAGTTGACTGGTCCTGTTTCCTCTCACTCCCCATTCGGTAGTGTGGGGCCAGCAGCTTGTGATCCACCCCAGTGGGAATGTCCACTCCATGGACATTGGCATACTTACAGATCAGGTGTCAGTTAAACAGCAGCAGCACCTGGTGCACTTGTCTCACTCTGAGTCCTTCCTGGTCTCCCAGCATTGACAGTTGTCCCCTCCTCAGCTACCAAGGAGTTGGCGTTGGTCCAGTATTCGTGGGCCTAATGGTTTGTTTGTGATCTGTTTCCCTATTACCCCAATATCACTGCCAATGTTTCTTAGAATCATTTCCAAAGATGGGCTGATGCCCCCAAGGAATCTTCAGCATGACCTTCCCTATTTTTTGTAAGTTGTTTGTCTGTTTGAGAGATGTCTTGATATACTATCCAGATTGGTTTCACACTCCCAGGCTCAAATGATCCTCCTGCCTCAGCCTCTCAGGTAGCTGGAACTGGTTGTGCACCAATAAGACTCCATGACTCTACCTTTGAAAAGCCTTCCTTAAAGTTTACCACTGAAGCTTAATGCTTGTTCTCACTATGTTCACAGCCCCTTCCAGTCTCCAAGAACCATCTAGAACAAATGCTGAAGGAAACAATGTGAGTATCTTTTAAAAACATTTAATTTCACAGGAAAAAGATGTCCAAACATTCTGTTTGGTTTTTAAATTTGGGGTTTTGGGTACCAGGAATCCCCAAGCCTTCTTCCATTTGCAAAGAGACCCAAAAGGGTGGAAGTCAAAGCATGGTCTCTAACCACAACAGAATCATATTGTAAAACAATAACATGCATCCAGGATATGTAGGCATGACTTAGAAAATAAACAGAACATCTCTACAAAAACACTAATGGGTCATAAGAAGAAATCATAAGGGAAATTAGAAACTATTTATAACTAGGATTATAATGACAGCATAACTGACCCAAGTTTGTAGGATGCAGCTAAAGCAGTACTCAGAGGGAAATTCATAGCCTTTAATGCTTATACGAGAAAACAAGCTCATATTCCTTAATGCTTATAGTAAGCCTGGCTCTTCAACTCCATGCTGTTGACACTGTTTATGTCTGCATTTATGGAATAGCAAAGACATGTGCCTCAGCACTGTTCATGATTGGTATTAAGAGATAGGAGGCAATGGTGAATGAACAGATGTTGTCCCTGCCTTCATGAAGCTCAACCAAATGAGAAGAATGAAGAAATTAAGAGTTGTGAGAAGGGCTGAGGAGATGGCTCAGTCAGTAAAGTACTTGCTGCACAAACATGAGGACCTGAATTCAGATCCCCAGAACCTAGATAAAAGCTGGGAATGGTGGTGCATGCCTGTAATCCCCGTGCTGGGTAGACAGATCTAGGAAGATCTCCAAGACTCTCTGGCTAGTCTAGCTGAATCGGTGAGCTCAAGGTTCAGTGAGAAACCCTGACTCAGAAGATAAGGTGGAAAGTGATGAGGAAGACATCAATGTCAACCTCTGGCCTCCACATGCATGTGTATACAGGTGTACCCCCTCCACATTGACACCCCCCACATGCACACATACCATACTCACATACAAAAGTAATTGTGTCAGTGTCTAACAAGAACCAATGGGTGTAGTAACAACAAAGATCAGAGGTCAGAGAAGGCCCTCAAGGGATGACATGGAGGCAGAGCGTGACAGTACAGCTGTAGTCCCAACACTTAGGAGACAGAGGCAGTGGGATTGCCTCAAGTTTGAAGCCAGCCTGGTCTACATAGCGAGTTCCACACCATCCAAAGTTACACAGTGAGCGAGGCCTTGTCTCAAAAACTCAAACAACAGCCAGGGGTGGTGGCAAACATTTGATCCCAGCACTTGGGAGGCAGATGCAAGAATGAGTTCCAGGTCAGCCTGTGCTGAAGTGAGACCCTATCTTAAACAAACAAACAAACAAACAAACAGCAAAAAGGTGACATGAAGATAAGATGCAACCATGTTGGAGAGCTTCATGTGGCTGCAGTCTGGTGATGAGGGAGACTGAAAACCGACAGAGATACATGGAGGCCAGATGACACAGACCGTGTAAGTGCCAGAGCAAAGAGTTTGGCCCGTGGGAGGCCATCAGAGG
Source organism: Zapus hudsonius (assembly GCA_004024765.1). NCBI lineage: Eukaryota > Metazoa > Chordata > Mammalia > Rodentia > Dipodidae > Zapus > Zapus hudsonius. The sequence continues at coordinate 19,674 of PVHP010024879.1, forward strand.
TGGAGCCTCCTGTTATTCCAGCCAAGCCCTCTGTTTGAGCAACAGGCCCACAGCTGAGTAGTTTAACAGGTCCCACCAGAAACTCCTCCCAGAACACACCTAGTGCCTGCCAGTCCCACATGCTCTCTCCACTGCTGTCCAGCTGGCGCTCTCTCTTCCTTTTGATGCATCTGGAAGCCTGTCCCACAGGGAAGCGTCCCCTGGCTCCACTGTTGATGTTCCATGTAGTAGGGTAGCAATTCTGCACCGTTCCTCTGTGCCAGATGTGGTAACACCAGCTGTCAGATGCAATCAGATCCTTGAGGAACAGACATTCAGAGACTTAGAAAGTTACCAGAGGCCACAGGCTTATGACCCAGTCTAAGATTTGGTTGGCCCCAAGGTCCACATTCATTTTATTTAAAAAATTATATATATATATATATATATATTTACAATTAAGAGGGGGAGAGAGGGTACACCAGGGCCTCTGGCCTCTGCAAACCAACTCCAGACCACATTGTATATCTGGCTTTATATGGATACTGGGAAACTGAACCCAGGCCTGCAGGCTTTGCAAGCAAGTACCTTTAACTTCTGAGACAGCTCCCGCCCCAAGGTCCACATTTTTTTTGAGGTAGGGTCTTGCTCTAGCCCAAGCTGGCCTCAAACTCTTCTGCTTCCCAAGCGATGATGGGATTAAAGGTATGCACCACCACACCCAGCTCCTAGATCCACATTCTTAACCAACTGCCTCCCTCTTCCATGGACTCTGTTTGCTCTAATAGAGTCCCCTCTGAGATTCAGGGCAGTGGCCGGGTCTCTGTTCCCATGTCTCTAAGGTGTCAGAACAGGGCCCAGTTGAATGACCTTTGTCCCTGAGCCCACTCTCAGGTTAAAGTTACTTACCCAATGGGATCCAGCAAGACACTCCATGTCCCCTGAAAACGGCCAGTTGGACCAGCCAGGACCGGTCTCCATTCCAGGGACCACTATCAGTGCACACTGCTCTGGGGAAGAGGGTGGATTGCATGAAGCTCTCCACAGTGAGGCCAACTGTAGAAGGGCATCTCACTAGTGGCCACTTCTTCTGCAGGGAGACAAAGGGGACATGGAGGCGCACACTGAGCCTGGTCTGTACGTGGATCCTTTCACAACAGTTACTCTGCGCTGGCCAGACAGCAACCGGGACTTACGCTTCCACTGGTCTTGTGGTAGGTAGTGTGGAGCTCTTGGACTTTCTTACTAAGGAGAGAGGAATAGAGCCAGATTCTTCTGTGGTTTCTTTGTCTTCACACTAGCATGACTTGTGTCTGGCATTCTGTGTAACTTGTGTGTGCCAGAGATTATGAATTCCATGAAAATGGGAGGTAGAGAAATAAGGTCAATCAAGGAGGGAGAGTGGCCCTGAATGCAGGTGACAAGATGGTGGAGAGAATTAAAAGCAATCATAAGGGGCTGTGGAGATAGCTCAGTCAGTAAAGTGTTTGCCTCATGAGCTTAAGGACCCGAGTTCAATCCCCAGTAACCACATCAAATACCAGGTGTGGTTACTGGGGAGGCAGAAGACAGGAGGATTCCAAAGGCTCACTGGGCAGTCAGTCTAGACTAATTGGCAAACTTTATTCCAATTAGAGGCCCTGTCTCAAAAAAAAAAGATGGAGAGCATTCCCACGGTGGTCCTCTGGCCTCCACATGTGTGTGTGCATACAGCCCCCTCACACATACACATTGAAAAAGTCATAAAACACTAAAAGCCAGTATACTCTATTCATCATCACCATGCATTGGAAATATGAAACAATGTCAGAGATGAAATACTCCGGGTTGATCCCTCCCAAGACACACACACACACACACACACACACACACACACACCATCTATCACAGGAAAGAGTCTGGAGGGGGTATAGATAAAAGTACCATCTTTTAGAACTGGGGTCCACTTTTTATGCAGATAAATCCCAGCTACATACATATTCTTTTAGGAATAAAATGAATGCCATTCATACTATACATGCTGCTTTTGTTACCTTTTCTTCATTGAATAACATGTCCTGAGCCAGGTGTGCTGGTGCATTCCTGTAATCCCAGCACTTGGCGAGTGGAGGCAGGAGGATCAGGAGTTGCAGGTCACTCTCCACTACATAGCAAGTTGGAGGCCAACGTGGGCTACACAAGACTCTGTCTTGAAAACCCAATGCAGTGACAGTAGTATGTTATGTGTGTTTTACTGCCATAGTCTCCTCTTGTTGGTCTTGATTTTTGTCATAGCTGCAAACAAACCATCAAGCCAGTGTGATAGCCATCATTTGACACATGCACGGGTTTCCATTTGTTTGTTCTTACAAACAACCACTGTCATTAGTTGAACGTTTGTTTTCTTCTGCGGCTATTTTCATAAGTAACTTACTAAAAATGGAAGACCTAGAGGCTGGGTATGGTGACACACCTCTGTCATCCCAGCAGTTCGGTGGCAAAGGCAGGAGAAGAATGAGTTTTAGGCTAGTCTGGGCTGCATAGGCAGACCCTGTCTCAAATAAACAAACAATGCATTAAGCCAGAAAGTTCCATGTGTGCCAGGTGCAGAGCTTCTGTGAGTGTCTTGCCCATCTCTCTCAGGGCGTTGCTGGGCGCAGTGGAGTGACTGTGTTGAAAGGCAACGGCTCCACACAGACCAGAGGGAGCTGGTGGTCCCACCATCCTGTCTGCCGATGCCCAACTCTGCTGTCACCTTGCGCTTGACTGTCCTCAGGGGCCAGGAACTGGAGAACAAGACAGAGTGGTGCCTCTATGTATCCGCTCCCCTGGACCTTCAACCTCGAATCAGGTGGGGAGCTTGGCACAGTCCTCAAGGAGTGCCATTCATTCACCAGCCGTGCTTTCTGTGAGCCAACTCAGGCTGGCCCTGACTAGGGGCCCTGCCCCTCTGGGTCCCCATCAGCAATGGACTGACACAAGAGAAAAAAGGAGCAAGCACAGGTCTATGACAAGTTTTCTAACTCAGAGTGGGCTTCCAGCAGGAGCTGGGGTTCAGAGGAGCTACAGCTGGGCTGTAGCTGAGTGTGGAGAGTGCTTGCCTAACATGAAGTACCGTGTTTGACCTTTAGCACCTCATAAACCAAAGAAATGGAGGAGAAGGAAGAACTAATGTGCCAGAAAAAGGAATACCGGAGAGGGAACAGATGGGCAAAGGGAAAGAAGAGAAGAGAATCAGGAAGTGATAAAGGCCAGTTCCTCCTTAGTGTAGAGGAGGAGAGAGGGGAGGGAGGGCTGGGAGAGAAGGCAGGGCCTGGCTCAGGCAAGACCTTGCAGGTCATAGCAGATTTGAATCTTTGTTACCCTAGGAAAAGGAAAAGTCTTCCAAGACTTCTGAGCAGGAGATATGGTCGAGGCTTGCTTTGAAATGCTCTGCTAGCATCTGGAGAAGGGACAGCTATAGGAGGGTAGGAGAGGCCTCAGGGAGATGATGGCTTATCCTCCTGTAGAAGTCAAGGTAGGAGCTCCAGGAAACTTGCCCGTTAGCCAGGTCCCTACAGGAAGCAGACGACTCACTGTAGCCAGGGTTGACCAGCTATAGAAGAAGTGTCCGATTTCCGATGTGGCCAGCTCAGGGAGCTAGCTGGGGTGACAATGCAATGAGTGAGGGAGCCATCGCTCCTAGGACTGCAGAGGAGTGGCATGACTAAAAGCTCTTGTGGTTAAAGCTGTGGGAGAGGGACCTTGCACCAGGAGCCATGGCATTGGCCAGAGGGGCACAGAACCAACCACTGTGGTCCTCTGGGAAATTGGTGAACAATCCTCACACTACCAATGCTTACTGTCTGCTGGACCAAGTGCTGTAGTCTGCAGAGGTCGGTCTTTGGACACAGTCAGAGAATAGAGCATGGTCTGGAGGGGCCAGTGGAGACCATCTGACACACTTGCACCAGAATAGACATCGAGGAGAGAAGTAGGGAAGGAGGAGGGTTCCACAGGAGCGGAGGGTGGCTTGGACATGCAGCAGATGTCAAAGTGACTCTCAGGGGCTCCAGAGAGGGAGCAGGACATAACAGGATTCAGACACATGGGTTCATGTTCCACCCACCCACTCAGGAGTTGTGTCACCTGGGACAAATCGTGTACGTCCTCTGAGCCTGCTGTGCTCATATGTGTGTTAGGGTTCTGACCCATCATTCCCAGAGCTGCTGTGAGCATCAGCTATGCAGATGCCTATGGATGTCATTTATTCATGGGATGTGTGCCATAAAACCACAGCACTGGGGTGGGGAGAGCGGTCACGTAAGTAACGCACTTCCCACACAAGCATGAAGACCCGTGTTTGGATCCCAGAACCCATATACAAACCTGCCATGGTGGCATGCATGTGTCCCAGGGTTCAGAAGGCAGAGACAGACACATTTGCTAGCTAGCTAGACTAGCTGAATCAGCAAGCTCTGGGTTCAGTGAGAGACCCTGTCTCAATAAATAAAGTGGAGAGAGATCAAGGGAGACACCCAACATCAGCCTCTGGCCTTCACAAGCATGTATATACACACACATACACACATGCATAGTACCCCAGTACCCATATACACGTGTGTGCCAATAATTACAGGAACACACATGAACACATAACACAAATATGTGTTCCATAGCACTGTCACTATTATGAGAGCTAAAGAATCTCAGAAGTGGTCTAGGTTTATCCCTTCACTTTGCAGTGAGGAAACAAGCTTAATGAGTTACTTACTCATTACTAAGTAGAAAGAGATAGGATTTGAACCCAGGCCCTGTCCTAGCTGATGAAGGTTCTGTCCTGGTTTTGGTGGCTTTTACTCCATCTTCCATTTGGACAAAAGCCATTTTTCACCCTCTCCAAGGACTTGTAAAAAACTGGGCACTTAGCCAAACATGGTGGCACCCACTTTATTCTTAGTACTCAGGAGGCAGAGGTAGGTGGATTTCAGTGAGGTTGAGGCCAGCCTGAGAGTCCAGAGTAAGAGTTAGCCTGAGCTAGAGTGAGAACCTGGGGGGGTAGAGAATCACACCCACAAAAAGAATTGGGCAAACACCAGGCAGGTGGTCACAGTGCCTGAGGTAACTTTCTCTCTCTATTCTGTCTCTCTTCCAGCTGTGAGAAAAACTGCCAGCCAGTGAAAGCTGACCAGGACATTGTACTCAGGGTCACTGTGGGAGGCGATGACGTGGCTGCCATATTTAGCTGGTACTTAGACAAGTCCTCACCAGAGAAGGTGAGGACCCCACAATGGACCATTCCTTTGAATGGTCCAGACCTGTGTTAAACATCTGGTGCTGAACTCACATGGTGTCAGCCCCACTCAGAGCCAGTGTAGGGGAGTCGGGTTAGGGGACATACCACAAGGGAACTGGGCATTTCCAGCAGCATGAATGATACAAAGGAGTCAAGTCTATGGGGCGGCAGATGCTGTTGGGCTCCAATAAACACCCAATTCCAGGCGGGTGGACTGTCCTCCAGCTGTTGTGCAGGGACTGGAGGCCCACAAGTGATGGTGTGGGAAGTCTACGAGACTAGCCCCCTTGCCTCAAGGAAGGCAAAGTCCATAGCATACCTTATGCTCTAGAGCTTTCCATGGGGCCAGGCTGAGGTTAGGACCCCCCCCTTAAAAATCTTTATGGTAGTATATGTATGTATGTTCATGTGTGTGAGTGTGGCCTCATACATGCCATGACACGTGTGAAGTTGAAGGACAAGCTCTGGTGTAAGTCTTCCCCTTCCACCTCCTTGGAGGCTAGGTCTCTCCTGCACCATTGCATGTGCCCCGAACTTCTGGGACTCTCCTGTCCCTGGCTCGCACCCTATGCTCCTGGGTGCTAGGCTTACAGATATGCATCACCACAGTATTTGCATGGGTTCTAGGCATCTGAACTCAGATATTTATACTTGCACAGGAAGTGCTTTGCCCACTGAGCCATCTCCCTAGCCCCTGGCTGCCTTTTAAAAGTGCTTCCGTTCAGTTCCTTCTCTGCCCTGTTCTGCTTGCCTCCCCAGTCTCCTTGCTGGTTTCCCCTATGAGTGCTCTGTCCGCAAGTGACCTAAACACAGACCCCCCCGGAGTACTCCTCCCAAGTGACCTGCACACATATCCCCTTATCAGAGTACTCCCAAGTGGCCTGCACACAGATCCTCTCCTCAGAGTACTCCCCACAAGTGACCTGCACACAGATCCTCTCCTCAGAGTACTCCCCACAAGTGACCTGCACACAGATCCCCTCCTCATAGTACTCCCCCCAAGTGACCTGCACACAGATCCTCTCCTCGGAGTACTCCCCCAAGTGACCTGCACAAAGACCCCCCTCAGAGTACTCACCTCAAGTGACCTTCACACAGATCCCTCTTCAGAGTACTCCCC
>PVHP010024880.1:0-26061 GCA_004024765.1 Zapus hudsonius
CACACACACACCAGTGGTCCCTGGAGAGAAGTGCAGTCCCTGGCCCCATATAGGCGAAAACTGGAGGTCAGTGGCTGCTGGGATGGGAGCTCCCCCTGCCCTGGGCTGCTTGGAGTAACAGGTGCTGGAGAGGTGGCTGGCAGTGTAGCATGGCTTTTCAAAACCACAGGAGGAGCCAGGAGCCTCCGCCATGGCTGTGGGCAACATCAATGAGCTGCCCGAGAACATTCTGCTGGAGCTGTTCACCCACGTGCCCGCCCGCCAGCTGCTGCTTCACTGCCGCCCAGTCTGCAGCCTCTGGCGAGATCTCATCGACCTGGTGACCCTCTGGAAGCGCAAGTGCCTGCGGGATGGCTTCATCCCCGAGGACTGGGACCAGCCTGTGGCAGACTGGAAGATCTTCTATTTCCTGTGCAGCCTCCGTAGGAACCTGCTGCACAATCCATGTGCAGAAGGTGTGTGCAGTGGGGGTTGGCTGTGCTCAGACAAGTACAGCATTAGAAAACTATCGAGTCATGTTGAGTACTGATTATCAGCCATTGGATGGTTAAAGGCTCCTAACCCTCACAATAACCCTTAGAGATATGAACTATGCATGCATCCACTTTTCAGAGGGGCAGACTGAGGCCAAGAGTGGTGTTTCTTATTCAACTCTTGAGATTATTTAGGGACAGGGGAGTTGGCTCAGCAGCTAAGGCACTTGTTTGCATACCCTGCAGGCCTGGTACCCCAGTAGCCACTTAAAGCCAGATGCAAGGGGGGGGGGGGTGGCGACGCACGCCTTTAATCCCAGCACTCAGGAGGCAGAGGTAGGAGGATTGCCATGAGTTCAAGGCCAGCCTGAGACTACATAGTGAATTCCAGGTCAGCCTGGGCTACAGCAAGACCCTACCTCGGGAAAGAAAAAAAAAGCCAGATGTATAACATGACTCAAGAGCAAGAGGACCTGGCACACCTCCTCTTCCCTCCTCCCCCCTTGCAAAAAATAAACTTTTTTAAAAAAGATTATTATTTCTCAGATGAGTGTGGAGATAAACACCTCTAATCCTAGCATTTGGAAGGTAGAGACCAAAGGATCAAAGCCAGCCTGAGCTACATGAAACCTTGTCTCAAACACAAAAAATTATTTCTCAGCCGGGCGTGGTGGCGCACGCCTTTAATCCCAGCACTCGGGAGACAGAGGTAGGAGGATCACCATGAGTTCAAGGCCACCCTGAGACTACATAGTGAATTCCAGGTCAGCCTGGGCTAGAGTGAGACCCTATCTCGAAAAACCAAAAAAAAAAAAATTATTTCTCAGCCGAGTGGGCATGGTGTTGCATACCTCATTAAGGAAGCTGGGGCAGGAGAATTATGATTTTGAAGCCAGCTTTCATAATTTCTCTTAGAGCCTTTCCTAGGTAAGGGAATGATGGCCAGTTAAAACAAATTGTGCTCAAGACATTACTTGGAGTGAGCCACAGCCACAGAGATTGTTCCAGAGGATCAAGGAGGCTTGACCATAGCCATAGGGATGTCCCAGAGGGTCAAGAAGGCTTGGCTGTGGACCACTGGGAGATGCCATTTTCTTTCCAGTGTGGTTCAGGAATGAGTAAAACCAAAGCTCTGGTCACTGAACCCCTTTGTTCCTCCCCGTGCTGTCACTGCACCCTCCCCTTTTTTATTGTTTGTGAAGGGCCTTACTAGCTGACTATGCAATCCAGGTTGGCCTTGAACTCACAGCAGGCCTCCTGTCTCCATGTCCTGAATACTGGGATGGCAGGGGAGTGCCACCACACCAGGCTTAGCCCCTATTCTTGACTCTGGTTTTCAGAGAAGACCAAGGCTCAGAGAGAGAAGCATCTGGAGCTGATATAAAATCCAGGTCTGTCTGCCAGAGTGTTTTGCTCCCCCTCTTTTCTCCAGGATTCCCAGTGGAAATCCCTGACCTATGCCCAGGCCACATGGGGCAGAGAGACCCTGTTGATCTATGTGCAGTGACCCAGAGCATGGGACTGGAGGGCAGCTCTGAGATCCCAAGAGAGGAGAGGGAAAGAGCCATCAAGGCCCTCCCTGCCTAACTGTGCTCTCCCCACAGAGGGATTTGAATTTTGGAGCCTGGACGTGAATGGAGGTGATGAATGGAAAGTGGAGGATCTCTCCAAAGACCAGCGCAAGGAATTCCCCAATGACCAGGTCAAGAAATACTTCGTGACTTCCTATTAGTAAGATTTGGGGTCTGAGGGGGGGGTGGAGGGAGCCCAAATTACAGCATCTGGATCTCAGGGTCCCCAGGGTCCAGTGCTGAGCCCCAGCCCCTCCCCTTCCCCTTCCCCAGCACCTGCCTCAAGTCCCAGGTGGTGGACCTCAAGGCTGAAGGGTATTGGGAGGAACTGATGGATACCACTCGGCCGGACATCGAGGTCAAAGACTGGTGAGTGCCTGGGGCGAGGGTCTGGGGGGGCTCACTGCTCAGGCGCCCCACCCCCACCCTGCCCCCTATCTCTAAGATCCTCAAAGATCCTTCTGCTTCCACCTGCAGGTTCGCAGCCAGGCCCGACTGCGGGTCCAAGTACCAGCTGTGCGTGCAGCTCCTGTCGTCAGCGCACGCACCTCTGGGAACCTTCCAGCCAGACCCCGCAACAATCCAGAAGAAGAGCGATGCAATGTGGAGGGAGGTAAGTGGACCCTGGAGCGCGGAGGGACCCCATACAGGCCTCAGTCCAACCTACTTCTCACTTGGGCTTCTGTGGGCTGGGCAACTTAGTGAGACACTGTCTCAAATTTTAAAATATGGGGCTGGAGAGATGGCTTAGTGGTTAAGGTGTTTGCCTGCAAAGCAGAAGGACCAGAGGTCTATTCTCCAGGACCCACATAAAGCCAGATGCAGAAGGTGGTGTTATGTGCCTGGAGTTTGCAGTGGCTGGAGACCACTGCATATATATATATATATATATATATATATATATATATATATATATATATATATATATATATATATATAATTTAAAAATATGACCAGGTGTGGTGGTGCACCCCTTTAATCCAAGCACTTGGAAGGCAGAGATAGGAGGATTACTGTGAGTTTGAGGCCACCCTGAGACTACAAGGTGAATTCCAGGTCAGCCTGGGCTAGAGCAAGATCCTACCTCAAAAAAAAATTTTTTTTAAGTCAAAAGAGGGGGCTGGGGAGATGGGTCAACAGGCCAGAGCACTTTTTCCACAAGCATGAGAACCTGAGTTCAATCCCCAGCACCCACATAAAAAGCCAGGCATGATTGCACATCTCTGTTACCCCAGTGCTGATGGGGTGAAGCCAGGAGCACCAATGGGTTTCCCTGATTAACCAGCCAAAGTGAAACCCAGGGCACTCCAGGTGCAGTGAGAACATCTATCTCAGGGAAATCAAATTAAAGAGTTTAGAGAAGGATAGCCCATGTCTGCCTCTGGCCTCCACATGTGCCCACAGGGTGCCCACATCTGCACACACAGGTGCCTATGCCACACATCCTCCACACATACCAGAGGGGGAAGTAAAAAGAGGGCTGGAAGCCCGATGTGGTGAATTCACTATGTGGTCTTAGGGTGGCAATCCTCTTACCTCTGCCTCCTGAGTGCTGGGATTAAAGGTGTGCGCCACTACACATATTCTACTTTGTTTGAGACAGGGTCACGTGCCACCACAAATGAGTCTGACCATGATGGATTTTACATGGGTGCTTGTGCTTGGGAAGCAAGCAGTTTTAACTGCTGAGCCATTTCCCCAACCCACATGTTGTCTTTGTCTTTTTTTGTGTATTGATCTGGGGACAGAACCCAACATCTCGCATGTCCTAGGCCAGCACTGTACCACACAGGCCAGGTATAACTGGAAAAAAAGCTGGACATGTCTGCTCATGCCTATAATACCAGCACTCTGGAGGCTGAAGCAGGAGGGTCACCATAGGTTTGAGGCCAAGATGAACTATGGAGTGAGCTCCAGGCTAACCTAGGCTGCAGAGTTAGACCCTGTCTTTAAAAAACAACAGAGCCAGCCAGGCAGGCATGGTAACCCACGCCTTTAATCCTAACACAGAGGTAGGAGGATCACTGTGAGTTCAAGGCCAGCCTGAGACGATATAGTGAACTCCAGGTCAGCCTGGGCTAGAGTGAAGACCCTACCTAGAAAAAAAAGATTAAAATATCTGAGTTCACAACAACTTGATCCTCAGCCCTGCTGCCGACATGGAAAAGCAGCTTTAAACAACATGCAATTAGTGTCCCAATAAAACTTTATTGACAAAAGTAGCAGTGGGCCAAACCCTGTCTTACACATGCAGTCTGGTAAGATTATAGCATATCCACAGCCAGCAGCTCCAGCCAGAGACACTTGGATACCAAGTAAAAGCCAGTTGTTTCTAGGACTACTGAGTAAAAGGCTTTATATTTTGTCAAAGTTTTTATTTCAAATTTGTTTTTAGAGACAGGGTCTCACTCAGTAGCCCAAGCTGGCCTTGAACTTAAAATGATTTTCCTACCTCAGCCTGCTGTGAGTGTTGGCATCATAAGTGTAAGCCACCATGTGTGCTTTATTTTATCTAATTTTAATTAATCTTTTAAATTTTTATTTGTGTGTGTGCATGTGTCAAGATCTCTTGCTTCTGCAAATGAACACCAGATATATGTGCCAATTTGTGTTTAGCTGTAGCTGGATGCTGGGCATTTGAACCCAGGATGGCAGGCTTTGCACACAGTCACCTTTAACCATTGAGGCATCTCCTCAGCCCCTGTTAATTAATTTTTTTATTGTCCATAATAAGTTACATTATTTAATGGGCTGTTAATTAATTTTAAGTAGCCTCATTTGCCCAGTGGTGGCCTCATTGGCCCTCTATTGTCAGCTTCTTTTCCCTTTTTTTTTTTGAGCCCTATGATAATCCTAGAACATTTGGCTCCATTCTACAGATGAGGAAACTGAGGCACAGAGAACCAAGATGGTCTGCCCCAATCACAAAGCTCAGACCAGAACTTTGCCTGGTGACCCTGGTTCAACCCCACGGGGCACACAGCAGTACTGCTCCCTAACTACCCCCTCCCTCCTGCCCCCAGGTCTCCCACACGTTCTCCAATTACCCACCCGGCGTCCGCTACATCTGGTTTCAGCACGGAGGCGTGGACACTCACTATTGGGCCGGCTGGTACGGCCCTAGGGTCACCAACAGCAGCATCACCATCGGGCCCCCGCTGCCCTGACGCCCCCTGAGCCCCAAACCTCTGAACCTTGACTGGTAAATGGCTGTCAGAAGAGGACCAGGCTTGGGAAGGGGAAGAAACCTGGCGTCCTCAGACTTTGTAGTGTGTCCTTACCCCAGCCATCTCTTCCTTTGGAGCCTCTCCAGGTCTGGGTTGCCCTCTCTTCCCCCTCCATAGGAGTCAGTTCTTGGCAGAGGTCCCAACCTGAGTGAACCCAGGGAGCCGAGCTGGCCCCCGAGGTTAGGCAGGTACAAGAGGTCCCCAAACATAGATGGCAGCCCACATCTGACTCTACCTACCCCTACCCTGGACCTTCCTCTGAGTTCTTTGAGAAAGGCCTCAGAGACGGACAAGATGTCTCTCAGGTCTGGGGACTGTCTTTAAACGTTCACGGTGAGAAGCAGATCTAGGGTTAGAAGGAGGCCCTGCTGTCTCATCTTCCACTGCTGCCCACTCCTGTGTGCAACCTCTCCCTGGATCAGGAGATAGCTTCCACCCAGGAAGGAGAGATGGACCTGGTGTGGACTGTCCTCAGTTGCCAGGTGAGAATAAGGTGAGGGCAAGGCTCCATGGAATCCTGATCAGGGTGACACAGGAAAGGAACAGGCAGAGGACAGGATGGGCCCCGATTCTGAGACCCAAAAGAGCAGTACAACCTCCCCCCACAAAATGTCATTGCCAACACGTCCTCCTGTCCCAGGCCCTCGGCCTTCCCTTCTGCTGCGTACTAATAAAAGGTTTCCAGCCCGTGTCCTGTGGCTTTGGAGAGAAAGGTGAGTTCGTGGGAATTCCTGCCTGTGCTTCCGAAGAGGCCATGGCGTGGCTGCTACCCACGCGCGGGTAGAGGGCGACATCCGGGAACCCAGCCGGCCGACCTTTCGCCCTCCGTGGCAGTACCGCCAGCGTCGGCTGGAGGGCGTGGGCTTCCCCGCGCCGCGCGGACACTGCGGTGCGAGCCTGCCGAGCCGGGCCGGCACGCAGTAGGTGCTCGGGTGCCCGTAGATGCGGGGCTCGCCCCCGCAGCCCGGCTCTCCGCTGGGCAGCGCAGCCTACACGGCCTCGGACGGGCGCTTGGAAGAGGCAGAGGTGGGAGGGTGGCCGTGAGTTCGAGGTGACAGCCGTGCAGGGCGGCGCGGAGCGGGGCGGGTCCCGGCTTCCCTCCTCCCCCGGAGGAGCGGGGTGGGGCGGGGCCGGCGGAGGAGCGCCGGGTGCGCGTGACGTGACGCGGCCGGGAGGGGCGTGGCGACGGCGGACGCGGAGGGAGGCCCAGGCCCTGGGCCCACGGAGCAGCGGTGTCGCCGGGGCGCTCGGCCCAGCGCCCAGGTCGCGGGCTCGGGGGCGGGGGCGTGGCGCGGGTCGGTCCTCGGCCCGGGAGGACACGGAAGCCGCGGTGGGCTGGGGTGGGGGCGGGGGCAGACCCGGGCGGCCGAGGAGCCAGGTGCCCACGACTCCCGGGACTCCAGGCTGTGCAATGGCTGTGACTAACATTTTTCTTAATTGAGGTTTTCTGTGGATTTTTGCTTTCCAGCTGCAGAGGGTGGTTCTGGGACTTGAACGCGGGGTCTCCCACGCGCCAGGCCGGAGCTGTACCACCCGAGGCACATCCCCTGCCCTATATTCACTTGCCCAGGCTGACCTGGAACCTTCTTTCTGCCTTAACCTCCCAAGTAGTGTGGCCTACCGGGGAGTGGTTGAGATCACAGGACTGCACCCCCGACCGGCTCATTTTTTAAAATTGCCCATCCTCACACCCAGCAAGGCATTTAATCAAGGTTATCTGTCTGCCTACTCTTTTCTTGGACATGGCAAGTGTTCCTCCCTGGACTAGAGCAGGGAGGGTCGTTCCCACCCTCCTAGGTTCTGGGATGAAAACCTTCACAAAACTTACAACTGTCCTGGCTAAGAAAGAGCTCAGCAAGTTTTCATTTCCCTGGAGGAAGTGGGTGGGGGACAGTCTCCCATCAGGCATACGCAGATAAGGACCATTTGAGTGAGTACAGAGCCCATCCTCCTCCCCCTCCCACACACACCTAGAGCAGGTCCCCTAGGGGTTGGGTACAGCCAGGAACTACCAGGCATTTGCCATTTGCAAGTGGCCTGGCCTGGCCTGGCCTGACACACTAGAAGCCCGGGGGGTCTGTGGAGCTTCCTCTGATTGTAGCTCACTGGGCTTCCAGGCCAAAAGTTGGGCAGGAACAGTTGGGAGGGAAGTTGGTCTCAACACCAGCTTCTCCACTGAATGACGTGACAGTGAATTACGAATATGCCTGGACCAGACCATCTAAGGGCTCTATACCAGGTCACTGTGCCAACAAGCTTCAAAACTAAGCAGTGTTTTTTCTCCAGTGTGTAGAGGGATTGAGAGTTCATATAGCCACCCATTCTGCAACCTCTGGCTTCCAACACCCTATGTAGCCAAGGCTGGTCTTCAGCTCCTTGTCCTTCCTCCACCTGCCATGTTTCCGGCATTACAGGCATGTGCCACCACACCCAGCTCCAAGGCAGTTATTTTTAATGGTGGATGGGTTGCTTTTAAAAATGTTTCTACAAGCTTTGAGGTTGGGTCTCTGCTGCCCAGACTGGCCTTGGACTGCTGGACTCAAAGGATCCTCCAACCTCAGCCTCCAAGTAGTTGAGATGCAGGATACCATGGCACCCAGTTGTCCCGAAGGGCTTTAATATTAAGAGCCTGGGAAGGCAACTCAGTGGTAGTTTTTGCCTAGCATACAAGGTCCTAGATTCCATCCTCAGTGGCAAAAGCAAACGAGGGGGAAGACAGAAGGAAACAGACTTTTTTTTTTTTTGTTCCTTTTGCTTGAGACAAGGTGGTCAAGGCCCTGATGGGGGTGGAAGCCTCAGTCCCCAGGCATATGAGGCTGCCTTCTTGCTCAGGGCAGTCCTTGTCCCTCACAGGCCTGAGAGCACACTCACCCATCACCATGGCCCTGGTCAGCATCAATGAGCTGCCTGAGAACATTCTGCTGGAGCTGTTCACCCACGTGCCCGCCCGCCAGCTGCTGCTTCACTGCCGCCCAGTCTGCAGCCTCTGGCGAGACCTCATCGACCTGGTGACCCTCTGGAAGCGCAAGTGCCTGCGGGAGGGCTTAATCACCAAGGACTGGGACCAGCCTGTGGCAGACTGGAAGATCTTCTATTTTCTATGTAGCCTCCGTAGGAACCTGCTGCGCAATCCTTGTGCTGAAGGTGGGCTGGTTTCCTGAACCTCAGGGCCTTTGCCCTTGCTGTTCTCACCCTACTTGCAACATCTTCAAGCCCCTACCAGCTCCCTTGACTCCTCATTCTGTTTACAGACCTGCCTCCCACCTCAACCACCCATGTATGGCCCTATCATGTTTTTTTTTTCGGGGGGGGGGGTGCTTGTGCATATGCATAATGTGGCATATGCCCTTGAAGCTTCCTATGTGCTCACCTGTGGTGTCCTGTTCTATCACTCATAGAGTACTCTTCTGCTTCTTTTTCTTCAAGGTCGGGTCTCACTCTAGCCCAGGTTGGCCTCAAACTCAGAGCAATCCTATCTCCCCAGTGCTGGGATTAAAGGTGTACATCACCAAGCCCCCAGCTCCACCTGCTTGTATTTGACCAGAAGCCTCCTATTGATGCTGTTTTTCCTGTGAGCTCATTCTTACACAAGTGCTCTTAACTGCTGAGCCATCTCTCCAGTCCCTAGTGGTACCTTATATATCTTTTTCTTCTGCTACAAATGTCAAGGTCCAAGGGTCTATTAGATCCCATTTGCCACTCTCCAGTGACACTCTCCCATGGCAAATGCTCAACAGACAAGTAAATGAACATACTAAAAGCCACCTGTCCCCCATTACCCAGGACCTCCTCTGTGCCAGGCACTGAGCCTGGGGATAGATATGATGGCCCACCCTCCTAGTGTTCTATTATACAGATGGGGAGGATTTAGAAGGACTGTAATCATAGTCTCTCGTATTTGTGGTTTAAAAAAAATCATTATTTACTATGCCCCACTCACCCTGTCCTTGCTGGCTCCAGTGGCCATTAAGAGGCCTCATCTGTGCATTTAGCACGCCTGTCACCTTTATTCTGTCCTTACAATTCCCTCACCTGCCCCAGATTCCATCTAGAAGCTGTCCAGCCAGCCAACCAGTGTGGCTGATGGTACCTCACAGAACCAGCCATGGCCAGCCTACCCTTAATCAGATCCCCAATGGGCCTCAGCTTGCGCCAGCCCAGCTCCTGGAATTTGTTCATTTTGGTCTATTGGAAACCCTCTAGATCACATGAGAAGTGCTAGTTCCTGGGAGCAGCAATCGAGCAGTGGGCAAAGCTTCCCTGGTGATCATTCTGGGCTGCTCAGACCAAAGGTGGGACTCCTGGGCTACTAGTTCAGGAGACATTGATGCTCCCTCTCAGCACTGATCCTGTAGGAACAGTAGATTCTCTCAGCTCCTTGAATCTGAGTTACATAGTTAGCCAGGGTCTCTCCCTTCTAGACTGAGGAAGCCAGTGGCCAGGTAAACAGCCACATGGGGAGAAAGAACTCCCACCAGCCTGAGATCAGTTCCATCACAGGTCCTTCTTTTTTATTATTTATTTTCTTATTTTTGTGAGGCAGGATCTCACTGTAGCCCAGGCTCCTTCTACCTCAGCCTCCCAATTGCACCACCACAAAAGACAGTTTCTCACTCTTTAAGAACTAAAATGTGCGCCTAAGAGCCTCCTGGCAACATGGAAATGAGGTTTGGTCTAGAATTTCTGGTCATTGTAGGAGAGAAGGAGGGAGCAAGCCCCAGAGCCGAGGCAATCAGGCCAGGTGAGACTGGGTTTAAGAAGGCACAGGTGAGGTACCCTTGGGCTGTTAGGGTGCTGATCTTGGCTGCCCAGTGGCTTTAAGAGAAACAAGAAAACAAGTCTTTTGTCATCCACTGCCCCAGATACCTGAGCCCAAGCCAAGCCTGTCTCCAGAAAGGACTGCTGGCCTAACCACCCTGGAGCTCCCCTGACTGAAAATGAATATTTTTTTTTTAAAAAAAAAAAAAAGGTCAGGAGTAGGAGGATCATCTTGAGCTCAAGGCCAGTCCTAGACTACTCAGTGAATTCCAAGTCAGCCTGAGCTAGAGTGAGACCCTACCTTAAAAAAACAAAAACAAAAAAAGTGTAAAAACAAAAATGGTCCTGTGCAAGGGATCTCACCTGGGCTTCTGTTTTCTCCAGAGGACATGGGATCATGGAGGATCGACTCCAATGGGGGAGACCACTGGAAAGTGGAGAGCCTCCCTGGAGAGCACGGAACAAGCTTTCCTGACCCCAAAGTCAAGAAGTACTTTGTCACTTCCTATGGGTAAGAGGTGGAACCAAGTAGGCCATGCTGAGGGCACGTCTCCCGACTCCTAGGCCAAGTGGAGCTCCCAGTATAGATTCCAGGAGCAGTAAAATTGGTGGCAGGTCCCTAGCAGTTGGGGAGATGGGTTTCAAGTGACTGGGAGCCCACTGAGCAGTTAGGTCACATGCCTAAGGCATCCCTGATCCAGGAGTCACAGACATGCTCTGTGGTGCCTGTGCGACAAGTAGGGCCAAGGCAGCCCAGGGTCAGAGCTTGATGGAGCTCCAGTGAGGACCTGACCTGCGTTCTCCTGGGCCCACAGGGGTTGCCACAGCCACACAAGGGCAGGCCTAACTAGCTACTCTCTGCCCCCAGCATGTGCCTCAAGTCCCAGCTGGTAGACCTAAAGGCTGAAGGCTACTGGGAAGAGCTGATGGACACATTTCGGCCTGATATTGTGGTTAAAGACTGGTAAGTGACCTGTCCCTGTGTGCCTGTTTCTATGTCTCTCCCTCTACCCCCTCTGCCAAAGCCACTGGGCCAAAGAACCTAGAGTAAGGGCCCCCCTGTCCAGCAGTGTCTCTGACCTCTCTGCCTTGAACCTAGCACTTGCTCCTCTGGCTGCACCCCAGGCCTCCCAGTGCCTGACTTGGAGACCTCAGCTGTGTTGCCAACTAAAGCCTGGGAGTAGCAAATGATTTCAACACTCCCTGGAAACACACTTTACCTAGTACCTCCCCACCCTTTGCTCAGAAATACCCCACACTTTGTTTTTCAAAGCAGGGTATCACTCTAGACTAGGCTGGCCTTGAACTCACAACTATCCTCCTACTTCTTTCCCAAGTGTTGAGATTAAAGGCGTGGGCACCACACCTGGCCACACTTCTATTTCTAATTATCTCTTTGGTGCTTAGAATGGAACACAGGGCCTCCCCTAAGTATGGACTCTCCCCCACTGAGCCACATCCCCTGCCCAGCCCAGCCCAGAGCCCTTTTTTTTTTTGGGGGGGGGTTCAAGGTAGGGTCTCACTCTAGCCCAGGCTGACCTGGAATTCACTATGTAGTCTCGGGGTGGCCTTGAACTCATGGTGATCCTACCTCTGCCTCCCGAGTGCTGGGATTAAAGGCGTGCACCACCACGCCTAGCTCCCAGAGCCCTTTCTAAGCACAAAACTTTGGTAGGAGACTAGCTTAGCCCAAAAGAAACAGGAGCACCACTCAGTCAAGTCCTGGAACCGCTGCCCGGAGAATAAAGGGACAATATTTATAGGGTGGCCAGGTTCCACTGTCATATATGGGTGTACAGCTTGAGCAGACAAGGCCTTATTTATAAGCTCACATCCTTTTCTCAGGTGGTCAAACAGGCTTCATGTGGCTAGGTGCTTTCTGGGGCATATGGACTGTAAAGCTCACATGGCCTCACGGGCAGAGTGGTGCTGGCAGAAGTGGGCAGGCTCAGAAGTGAGTCTATGTATGTGAGCCGGCTGCCTGCCTGTACCCAGGGCTGACCTTCAGTGGCTGGGGTGCCAACTCTCTGCCCTCTTTCCGCAGGTTTGCCGCAAGAAAAGACTGTGGCTGCACCTACTACCTCCGTGTTCATCTGGCCTCAGCTGACTACATCGTCCTGGCCTCCTTTGAGCCTCCACCAGTGACTATTCATCAGTGGAATGATGCCACCTGGACAGAGGTGAGGCCCCACCTGCTGGCTCCACCACCCACTTCTCTCAGGGCCAAGCTGGCAGCAAACCAGGCCTGCAGGCTCAGCTGTCCTGCAGGACCCAGCTGTCACTGCAGTGGAAGGCTAGCTCACCCGACCTCTTAACCTCCGCTGGTCTTAGGGGTTTCTTCCTCTTCCCTCTCCCAGGTCTCCCACACCTTCTCCGACTACCCTCCAGGCGTCCGCCACATCCTCTTTCAGCATGGGGGCAAGGACACCCAGTTCTGGGCAGGCTGGTATGGACCCCGTGTCACCAACAGCAGCATCACTGTCAGTCACCAGGCAGCCAAGAACCCTCCCCCTCTTCCTATCCCCATCCCCGTTGTCCCCATCCCTGTCGATACCCTGCCTGAAATGTTCCAGGGATGGGTGGAGGAAGACTTCGAGTAGCATTCACTACTTTAGCTCAAGTTCTAATGACAGTTGTCATCTAACAGCCATCCGTCCTCCTCAGGGTCAGGGTCTGCCAAAGGTTCCCTCCAGGCAAGAGGTGAGCCAGTAGTGAGCAGTGAGTTCCCCAGCCCCAGGAATGGCTTGGGCAAACCTGCTGATTTGTGGTCAAGTTAGTCACAGAGTTCTGGCATTCTGTTGTAATAAATGTTTTCAGTAAAACCAGCCTGGTGTTGGGTTTACAGGTGGGGTCCCTGGCACTCTGATGGAGAAGCAGCCCCTCACTAAGCCATCTGGTTACCCCTGCCCCTCCTGCTCTGGTTAGTGACAGCCCAGTCAGCCCTTGGGCCCTTTATTCACAATAAACAACTCACAGCACAGTATCTGAGATGGACAGTTAGCCACTGAGCCCCGGGAGGCTGGGGAGTGGAGGTCCTGGCATCCTTTCCTCGTCTCCAAGGCAGGCTAGCTCCACAAAGGCAAGTGGGACCAAGCAGCTGGGCCAGATGGTGGCCAATGTCAAGGCAATAAGAGCACTTGGAGTCAAGGGGGGCCTGCAGAGCCACCTCGGGCTGGGCCCCTCAGTCTGACAGCTGGGCATGGGGTCAGGCAAGCCCTCAGCTGCTCTTGTGAGCACGCTCTTCCACATACAGCTGCATCTGTGGAAAGAAAGACCTCAGTTGGGGACAGTTAGGCACTGCTCAGGAGGTGAGCAGTGTTGACGTAAAGCCCTCTAGCCTGCCTCCAGGCAGCCCTCTGTTTCCTCCAAGTTCACCTTTAAAATATCCGATGTCATGGTTTTTAGGGGTATCATCCGGGGGTCGTGCATGTGGACATCCTGCTCGTCAGCCAGTATCCATGGGAAGTCCTAGGGAGGAGAAGAAAATGAGTTGGAAGGGCCAGAGCCCAGCATGCCCTCACTCTGCTGCCCTTCCCCTCCAGGGCTGGGTCCCTGGAATCTCTAGTTACTACTAGTGATGTACATTCCCCGGTCTCTCCTTCGAGAACCCTACTTCAGAAAAGAAAGGGCGAGCTGGACAGCCAGCTCCTGGAACCCCCAAGTTCCTCCCACCCAGATATGGTCATGTGGTTAACATACAGGAGGGTCCACTGGGAGCCAGGCACTTCTGTAAGCAACACCTAAGTGCACAGGCAACAGGTAGCAGCACCCTGCCCACCTGGAACTGGGCCGCCATCACCCCCAGCATCCCCTCACCTTGATGACCTGGATCTTTTCCATGTTTCGAGTGGCAGCCTCTCTTGTGTGGACCAGGACTGTAAAGGTACAGCCTGCAGAGGGAAAGCTTAAGTCAAGGTCTAGGCCCTGAAGCCCCAGGCTTCCAGTGGACCCCAGCCTCTTCCCTCCTCCCCCACTAGCCAGGTAGCAGTACCCCCAGGGTGTAAAGTACAAGCCAAGCACAGTTAAAGGAAATTGAGTCAGTGAGGAAACCTTCCTGGAGGTGGACTCTCAGGGGTACTCAAGGGCAGTGTGGCCAAGAAGAGACTGAGCAGACAGGAAGCCCAGGTAACAGGCAAGGGATAGGGAGAGGCACACCTGGGGGGTTGTGGTCCAGAACAGCGTCACACACACTGATCTTTAGGATGAAGGCTCTCAGCAGCTGCTCCACATGGGACAGCAGGGAGTCTGAGCTGGGAGGGAAAGGAAGCCTTCTGTCCCGAGCTATCCCTTCCCCAGCAGGCAGTCCTGCCCCACCCCAGTCAGCATGGAGGGAGGGCACAGGACCCTTGCAGGACACAACCTGGTCCTCTGCATACCCTAAGGATCTCCATCCAGGAGGGGAAAGGGCTTGCCTGAGGCCACACAGCCAGGAGCGACAGATGAGGGTCTTGCTCTAGTGTCCTGACCTCAGTACAACTTCCAGCTCATCATGGACTGAACACTGTCACTTGTCACAGAGGTGTATACAGAGTGTCTTAGCAGCTAA
Source organism: Zapus hudsonius (assembly GCA_004024765.1). Classification (NCBI taxonomy): domain Eukaryota; kingdom Metazoa; phylum Chordata; class Mammalia; order Rodentia; family Dipodidae; genus Zapus; species Zapus hudsonius. Next base: position 14,576 of record PVHP010024880.1, read on the forward strand.
GGGTATGTCTTGCCATTACTTCTCTCAGGTCTTATTGTTTTGGTGGTTGGCTCGTGTGTGGTGTGTGCATGCGTGTGCAGCTGTGTACACCCTGTGTGCATCAGATGTCCTCTATTGTGCTTCCACTCTATTTCTCTGAGACTGTCTCACTGAACCTGGAGCTTCCCATTTTTCAGTTAGAATAAACAGGAAGGCCCAGTGAGCCTTCCTGCCTCTGCTCCTTTAGCATTGCAGGTATGCACGGGACTGGACATGGCTTTTTATGTGGGCAATGAAGATAGAACTCAGGCCCTTATACTGGTGTAGCAAGCACTCTGACTCATGAGCCAACCCCTCCTCTTAGGTATTTTGTAAATTAATTAATTTGAAAGAGAGAAAGAGAGGGAGAGAGCATGGGCACTCCAGGACCTCTTGCTGAACACATGCTTCACTTTGCATCTGACTTTACATGAGTACTGGGGAATTGAACCTTGGCCAAAAGGCTTTGCAAGCAAGTACCTTTAACCACTGAACCATCTCTCCAGACCTCCTAGTTTTTTACCAAGGGAGTGGGGGACTGGACAGAGGCTGCAAACAGACAGCCAACCAAGGGACAGCAGCAGCTCACCTGATGGACAGCAAGGGCGGCTGAGTGATCTCAAAAACGAACTTCTCCACTGGGCGGTGTTCCTTATCCAAAATCACCACCACCACTTTCTCCACGTCATTCTGCAAGTACAGGAACCCCACAATCCAGAGCTGGGCACCGACCCCACTGCCTGAGCACTCAGGGCCCTCCTAAACCATTGTCCAAGGCTCCCGGAGAGGGCAGCAAATGGGTTTGAGAATTCACAAGTTGGCACCCCCAGGCACAGTGGTACAACCCAAGAGAGGATGCCTGACGCTCTTGGAGAACCTCCAGGAAGTCTCAGACCAGGACCAGACAGAGGAGAAAACCCAAAGGGGGCCAGTGCAGACAGAAGTGGGCGTGAGATATGTAGATATAACAATCTAGAACCCTCTACTGAAACTTCCACTCAGCGCTGGCCCCATGAACCCACCCTAAAAGTGGTCACATGCTGCCTGGGCATGGTTTAGGAGACTTCTGAGTGTTAGAGATATGAGGACTCCACACCATCCTATCATCTCACACCAGAGTCTGCCCGTAAGCATGGAGGAATACACTGGGAACAGAGTGACTGATAAAGGGCCAGGTACCCCCCCTCACCTTCTCCAGGAGTGGCTTGACGCAGTGCAGCGTGTCCTGAATGTACTGATTCAACTCAGGGTGGCAGGACATCTGTGCACAAATCCACAGGGATGTTGAGGCCATAGGCATGAACGGGGTAACCACCAACACCTACCGCACACTCTGCTGGCCTTTGGACAGAGGCCCATCAGCTCCTCAGGGCTCTTGCCTGCGGGACCCAACTTGTCATTAGACAGCTGAGAACTGAACTTATCCACAGTGGAAAGATGTTTAAAGATTTAAAGACGAGCATTCAGGGGCTGGGAAGATGGCCCAGCAGTTAAAGCCATTTGCATGCAAAGCCTACTGGCCTGTGTTCAACTCCTAAGCCACCCAAGTAAGCAGGAAGAAAAACTGGCACAAGCAACTGGCATTAATTTACAGCAATGAGAGGCACTGGTACCACCTCCTTCCCTAACCCTCCACCACCACACACACACACAAATAAATAAATAGTTAACAACAAAACCAAATATTCAATCTCAGCTCTAGTGTTTAACAATAACATTGAGGTCTCCTGATACAGAGTGCATAGGCTCCTGAAGTCTGAAAATTGAGCACAAAATGGGGTGTATCAGTGCACATGGGCCATTTTTTCCAGAAAAGGGATTCCACAAACTTGACCAGAGTTAAAAAAGTAAAAGCTAAAACTGAGCCTTTAATAGCAACACACAGGAAGGCTGAGGTGAGAGGATCACCTGAGTTCAAGGCCAGCTGGGACTTAAAAAAAAAAAAAAGTGAAAAGTGAAAGCTAAGGAGCTATGTGGCCTGGGCAGATCACTTAACTTCTCTAAACTTGAGTTGTAACTGTGAAGCTCTGATAAAGAGGAGAGGATGATAAAGGTAAGGGCTTAGTACCTTCCTAGTAAACAAGGGTACTCTTCCCGGTCTACCCTTTAAATTCCTGTCACCTCCCAGTATTCAAAGGTCATTTATTCTCATGTTAACTGAGTACCTACAATGGGAAAGACACTTGGGTGGAGGGACAGCAAGCAAAGCACCAAGTTTACTGCTTTGCCTTTTAGTCAAATAACTGGAGGCGCATGATGGCGTAGGCCTGTAATTCCAGCCAGTCGGGGTCACTTTTAGTTCCAACCATCACGCAGGAGGCAGAGGTAGGTCAGCCTGGACTAGAGTAAGAGTCTGCCAAATAGATAGATAGAAAATAGATAGATGGATAAGCAGACACACAAAGTAAATATATAACCCTTTGGAATTTAGGCATAATGAAGAGAGAAAGTGCAAGGTTCTGGCTTCAGGCAACGTTATAAAATGCAGCCACACTCCTTGGCAACTAACCCAGGGTCTCTAATTTCTAGCCAGGGGAATTCCCTTCTGAGATTAGGAAGGGAAGTCCCCAGTAGTGAGAGGCAGTCAGGCTATCTATAGCTGCTGGGAATAAGTGAGCCTACAGTTGCGAGGTAGAGGAGGCAGTTTTTTTTAAACCCCCAGAGTTGGGTCCGGGCATGGTGTCCCAAACCTTTAATCCTATCTGAGGCAAAGGTAGGAGGATCGCCGTGAGTTCGAGGCCAGGCTGGAGCTAGACAGAGTTCCAGGTCAGCCTGGGCTAAAGACCCAGCCTCCAAACAAAACAATCCAGGACGAGGAACCACTCAGAGGACAACGGGCCACCAGCCAAACCACGGGGTCTCACCTGAACTGGCACGTTGTACTTCTTGCGCTTCTGGAAGATGCCCACCGGGTAGACCTCGCGCACATACAGGATTAGGTGCACGGCCACCTCCAGAAACTCGCAGAGCACGTCGGCCACCACTGCGGAGGGGGACACAGCCGGGTGGGCAAGGCCGCCGGCCAGACCTCCCCCCCTCCATCCCCGTGGGCACCTCTCCAGCCTCCCTACCTTGGCCAAAGTTGAGGTCCTGTCGCGTGAGCGTGGTCATCCTTCAGCCACCTGGGGGCGGGGGGTAGTTCCAGAGAACCAGGAGCCGCCAGGGCCCGCCTCCCCGGACAGGAGCGGGGGGCCCCAGCCACGCAGAAGCCGGGGAGCCGCGAAGGACGCCCCACGCCGGCGTCACGCGTGGGGGTCCCAGCTGCGCCGCGATCCACGGGCTGCCCGCACCCGCTCGCCCCGGTCCCTCCGGGGCAGAGGGACAGGGCCGCGGCCGCCCGGGGGAGCCTCGGGGCTCGGAGCGCGGCGCCCCACACGCGGGAAGCGCAGCCTGATCGGAAGAAGCCCCGCCCCCTGCGCGGCCGGATCCCTCCCGGGCGGAAATCCCGCCCTCTCGCCGCCCTGGGTACCGGCTTCGGCAGGCCTGGGCTCCCACCCGGGTTCGGACTGGGTCCCAGCAATCTGAACCACCGACCCCGACCCCTCGCGCCACCCACGCCACTCCGGAACCTCTGCGTCGCTCCCGCGGTCCCAGCGCCGCCGTCGGCCACGCCCACTCCCTGAGCTGTCCAATCCGAGCCGAGCACGGGGCGGATTCCTCCACTGGGGAAGGAGCTGCAGCTGCGGAGGCGGGGCCGAGGGCGGGGACTCGGAGGGGCGGGGCCCGGCCTGCACCACGGGGAGACCGCGACTCGGCGCGAGCTCAGACCTCCTCCTGCAAGTTCAGGTGGGCGCGACACGAATAAACAAATTAGCAAATAAAACTACCGCGGTCTCCACCCCGGATCGCTAAGTGGTCTTCCTCTAAGGGCGCTTCCTCAAGGCACGGAGCGGTCGGAGTCGCCGGCGAGGGCTAGGTGCCAGGCACAGCTGGGGACCCAGGGCTGCGACATCTGCTGCGAGTTCCGATTTAACATCCCCGACTCTCAGCGGCCCAACCGCAAGCGAATCCGCCGGCTTGGGGGCGGGGACACGCCTCCGCCCCACCCCCACCCGGAAGCCTGGTTCGGCTAGCCTTGACCTCCCCAGAGAATCCACTTCCCCGAGGCTTCCAATAGCAGACCTTTCTAAGCTCCAGGGAGGCAGCGGGATAAATGTTGACTCACTAAATCAGAATACTCCATGTGATAGTTGCTGGGATTGTCCCCTTTCTGAGATGAGCCCAGTGAGGTTCAGAGGGGTAAAGAAACCTGCCTCAGTCATATGGCTGCTGGAGGGGACCAGCAGAATGTTACCCCAGAGTCCTGCAAGATCCCAAGGACTGGAAAGGTCTCACATAATGTTTATTACCACAGTGGACGTGGCATTTAGTATTTGGCAAACCCTCATTTCTTTAATATCCTCATAGCACTAAGAGCTAAATATTCATTTCACAGCTCCACTCCAGACCGTAAAACAGGCCCAGAGACGTTCCCTCATCACCAAAGTTACACGGGTGGGATATAAATAAACCCAGGTCTGGACGACTAGAGAGATGGCTCAGCTGTGAAAGGGCCTTGCTTGCAAAGCCTCTTGTCCTGTATTCAATTTCCCAGCCACCCATGTAAAGCCAGACTGACATTTGTTTACATGCATACATGTGCAAATAAATTAAAAATAAAAATAAACCCAGCTTTGATGCCTGTTCAGACCCCAGGAATTTAATTTATTCCCAGCTTCTTTCTTTCACAGATGGGAAAGAAATATGGCCATGGAGTTATGAGTGACAAGTCAGGCCCAGAAGCTAAGAGGACTTTTGACTCTGACCTCCGAGGGTATAATACTTGTCAGGCGTCCATCCATCAATCTGTACACAGTTCTAGTGGAAATGTTTACCTGACAGCTCATCACTGCATCCTACCCACCCACCCCCAAAACCTTCAAACCTCAATTTCCACCCTTCTCATGGGATGGGGTAAGTAATCTGCCAGCAGAGGGATTAAGCCAGAATGTGAGCAGAGCAAATTCTTAAAATGCAGACCTAGGATATCTGCATCTCAATCCCCAGGGACCCTATTAAACCCCTGGCTGTCCAGCTGCCCTGAATTATCAGAACAAGGCCAGTAGCAAGGACACTGGCTCTTTAACAAGCTCCCCGGGGGATTGGATACCCAAGAAAGAATGGGAGTTTGTCTGCACTTTGTAAATTTCCTTTCTTAACCCAATGGTTCTTATGGCTGTTTTGTTTCAGGAATCAGAATCATTGCATGAGGTAGCATATGTTGGGTGCAGCCACCCTTCTCAAGACTTGAAGACCCTGCCCACATCACACCATGCAGGAGAGAACCCTTTCAGCAGATAGCCGTCGGAGCAGCGCCAGCCCTGGAGACTGAGTGTCCTGAGATTTCACATGGATAATGTCTGGTTCCTTGGGGAAAGCCAGGATCCTTTTTGCCCTGCCCCCCTTCTAGCAGCCCCCCCCCAAGCAATTTTTTCATTAGTGACTGGCAGGGGAGGGGTGGGGAGGAAGAGCAATTCCTTGGGGATGGGGCAGGGACATAGCAGGAGCTGAGATAACATGGGACCAGTCGGGGACCCCTGCATGGGGCTCTAGCATCTGGGTATTCATCTTAATTGAATCAGCATGATGGATGCTCAGAGGAACCAGATTACATTATGGACTTAAGTTATTACATTTTTGCATCCCCATTTTCCAGGCGACTGTTTTTCAAAGTTATTTGCATGTTTTTTACCATAATGACAATATATAGTAGGGTGGCTAGGAGGGAAAGATGGATGTTGAGGAAAGAGAGAGAAAGAGGGCCCATGTATTTGCCAACTGGAGCAAGTCCCTGAGGACCAGTAATGGGGACAGAGGGAAAAAAATCACTCCCGAGAGATATTTAAATGGAAGCAGAGAGGTGAACCCCAAGAAAATAAAACAGCACCCCAGCAACGACTCTGGCCTACACTGGAGGTTCCAGAGGACTCCAGGATCTGTTGAACGATCTGTTGAATGCCCTGGATGAATTGGGTGAAACCATAGGCAACAAGATATCCAGACCTGCAAGATGCTTCCAAAGCCTGCTCCTCTGCCCCACAGGGTGATCACTGGAGGCATCATCTATCTTGCCCTGACTAGGATTCTCAGGACATCAGATACTAAGGGAAAGGAGGAAGGAGGCAAAGAAAGAGAGTGAACCATACATAATTTGGTGGCAGCCCCACAGACAACCTGATGCTCAGGTGACCCACTGTTTGCCTTACACCTAGGAAAAAAGTTAGTATGTTCATTCAGTTTAGCACCTGCCCAGCTCAGGGTCGATTCATTCATAGTCATTCTTTCTCTCTCTCTCTCTCTCTCTCTCTCTCTCTCTCTCTCTCTCTCTCTCTCTCTCTTTGAGGTTTGAGGCAGGGTCTCACTCTAAACTCACTCTGTAACCCTCAGTGACCTCCCATTCACAGTGATTTCTTACTCAGCCTCCCAATTGCTGGGATTACAGGTGTGAGCTACCATACCCAGCCAGCTCAGCTTCTCAAGGAGCCTGGGTGAAGTAAATGAATGAAAGAATGTGGAGGAAGGAAATGATGGCAGCCAGTAGCATGACCTGAATCCCAAATTGCTCACTATAAGCAGTCAGGGCCTCCTATGCTAGCCCTGGAGTTTATAGGCCTGGCACATGCTTTCAAACGCCCAGCTAGGGAGTAAAGGCTTGGTTGGTTGGTAAAATGTTTGCTGCCGAAGCATGAGGTCCTGAATTTGGAGCCCCAGCATTCATGTAAATGCTGGGTGAGGTGGTCCATGCCCGTATTCCCAGTGCTCAGGAGGTGGAGATATGTGGACTCCCAGGCCAGCTGGATAGCTAGACTGGCTGAATCTATGAGCTCCAGGTTCAGTGAGACACCCTGTCTCAATAAAGAAGGTATCAAGTAATTGAAGAAGACACCCAACATTGACCCAAGGCCTCCACAGGTATGTGCACATACACCCCCACACATATACCAATGTGCAAACAAAAAATAAAAATAATAACAATAAAAGCCAAGACAGGTTGTGAGCTGGTCCTCATGAAGCCACCACTCATCATCTCTGTTCATGTGTCCATCTACCTGCTGCTTCTCTCCAAGAACTGCTTATCCAGCTGGGAGATGCTTCCTTTTCTCAACCTCCGCTTACTCATCTGTGAACTGTGACAAAGGCGTTCCAATCCCATAGGCTTAGCCTAGACATGGTGGTGTATGCCTGTAGTCCTAGCACTCAGGAGACAGAAGCAGGAGGATTGCCACAGTTTTGAGATAACTCTGGTCTAGGTAAAGAGTTCCAGGTCTGCCAGGGCTATGTTAATGAGACCCTGTCTCAACTACAAACAACAAAAACATGCAACAAAACAAAAAACAACAAAAGATGCAATTCCATTAAGATTGAGTAAATGAAATAATATTAAGGGTAAAGTGCATAATTCATAATACATTAATGGTCATCTGACAGCGACATACAGACTACTTAAGCCCCTTCCATGTTGCTTTTTTTTTTTTCTCAAGTCCAGGCTGACCTGGAATTCACTATGTAGTCTCAGGGTGGCCTCAAACTCACAACGATTCTCCTACCTCTGCCTCCGGAGTGCTGGGATTAAAGGTGTGAGCAACCATGCACTGCCCATGTTGCTTTTTAAAATGCCATCTAAACTATCTTTAGTATCCACCCTTCTAGAGTTCCATTTCCCAAGATAACAAGCAGGGGTTGGGGATTTAGCTCAATGGATGAGCACATGCCTAGCAAGTGCAAGGCCCTGGGTTCGGTCCTCAGCACTGCAAAAAATAAAATAAAAACACAAGCAAAAGCCTGCCCACCTGGGTTCAGTACCCCAGCACCCATGTAAAGCCAGAAGCAAAATGACACGTGCTTCTGCTCTGAAATTATTTGCAGCAACACGAGACCATGGGGCAGGCAGATGAGCAGACATACATATATGCATTCATACATACATACTTTTAAAATGATGGATGAGTAGCAGCTAACAGACAGCTCCTTGCCTCCCTCATCTGGCTTTCTAGAGTGAGGCCTGGCCTGTACAACTGCCCCAAATCCCAAGGTCTGCTGGTGACCTACCCCATCAAAGCTTTGACCTTATGCCAGTGACACTGGAGGGTTTCCAGCTTTTCCATTAGGGCACAGCCCATGGGTGCCATTCCATTCCCCACTTGGATGCTGCTGGATTCCCAGGACTGCTGACATCACCAAGTCAGAGAGGCCTTACGCACCCTCAACTAAGATGGTTCATCTTCAGTGTTAAAGTGACTGACTTTAGAAGGACCTGGGAACCTGGGGCACACCTCTGGGCATGCCTGTGAGGGTGTTTCTACAAAGAATTACTGAGGAGGAAAGACCCACCCTGAATGTGGGCAGTACGTGGCTTGCTCCCAGTGAGCAACAAGAATCTCCCGTGGGCTGGGGACCTGGAAGGGAGAAAAGGGAAGTCCCTTTCTCTGCTTGCTGGCCAGTATGATCTGTGCTGCTCTGCTCCGCCATGCTCTCCCACCATGATGAGACAATCACAATCCAAAAGAAGTCCTTCCTCCCATAAGGTATTTTGTCACAGTGAAAAGCTAAGTGTGATGACACATCAACTTTGACCTCTACCCAAAGAAATACACAGAGACACGGTATGACTTACACAATTTCAAGAACCACCAGAGCCAGAGTCTCTGAAGCCACCATCCTGGTCCAGCCAGGCTTCCACTTTGAAATAGTGTGTGTGTGTGTGTGTGTGTGTGTGTGTGTGTGTGTGTGTGTTAGATGCATTCCTGAGCATGTACCAATGCCACAACGCATGTGTTGGAGGTCTGATGACAACTTCGAGTGTCAGTCCTTGCAAAACTTACACCTTGTTTGAGACAGGGTGTCTTGTCCACTGCTGTGTTCCACAGGCTAGTGAGCCCAAAGGGATTCTCCTGTCTGCCTCCCACCTCATCATAGTAGCACCAGGTTACAGATGCATCCTACTGCTTCCTGCTTTACTTGGGTTCTAGCATCTGAACTCAGGTCACCATGTCACCATGCATGCACAGCAAGCGATGGAGCCCACAGAGCCATCTTCCTGCCCTCCCCCCCTTTAAACTTCAATTTCTGTTCTTTTTCATTTTTGTTTATTATTTTTGTTTGTTTCAAGATAGGGTCTCACTCTAGCCCAGGCTGACCTACAATTCACTATGTAGCTCCAGGGGGCCCCAAACTCACAGCAATTCTACCTCAAATTCCTCAGTGCTGGGACTAAAGGCATGTGCTACCATGCCTGAACTATCTTTCTTTTGAAGAAATTATTTTTCATTTTTATTGATTGATTGATTGCTGAGAGTAGAACCCAGGGCCTCACACATGCAAAGCAAGTATTCTACTACTGGGCTACACTCTAGCTCTATCTTTCAACAGTTAAAGGCACTTGCTTGTAAAGCCTGCTAACCCACGTTCAATTCCCCAGCACCCACCTAAAGCCAGATGCACAGTGTTCCATGTTTCTGTAGCTCATTTGCAGTGGGAAGAGGCCTTATTATACCCATACTCTTCATCTCAAATAAATGTTTTTTTAAGCCTCACACCCATTAGTAGTCACTCCTGCTCACTCCTAGGCAATCATTAATCTACCTTCTGCCTCTGCAGCTTCCTGAACATTCCATATTCATGGTCTCTTCTATATATCTGGATTGTTTCACTTAATATGTCTTCAAGGCTCGGGACATGACAGATATTGGTATTTATTTAATTAGCAGTATTGGGGATTGAACCTAGGGCTTCGTGAATGCTTGGCAAGTGCTCTGCCATGTAGCGACATTGCCAGGCCTGCTTCATTCCTTTTTGCTGTCCTATAATAGCATCCCTTGTATGATGGACCACATTTTGCTGGTCCTCTCATCTGTTGATGAGTATTTGGATCCACTTCTGCTATTCAAGATGGCAAATCTGAAGCCCAAAGTCACCACAACCTGGACCAGAGAAGCACTCAAGCTCCTCCTAGCATCTACCTGTTCCCACTGTATCACATGAAAGAATCCAGGGAACAGAGTCTCACTTGGGAAAAGAGCACACTGAACCAAGTGTGGTGGCACATGCCTTTAATCCCAGCACTAAGGGAAGCCGAGGCCATGGTTGTGAGGCCATCCTGAGACTACATAATGAATTCTAGGTCAGCCTGGGCTAGAGACCCTACCTGAGGGAGGAGGGAATCCCCCTGGTGGACACCGGTCATGACAGCACTGGTGTCAGTCTCCAAGAAGCATTTCAGGCTCATGCATACTAGATCACAGCTTCTTCCTTGAAAAGGAGTGTGATGTCACCTGCCTCTACTGTCCCCTTCCAAGCCACCATCATCTCTTCTCTGCCACAGTTTCTAACTGCTCTCCAAGATTTTGCCTTTACTCTAGAGCAATCTATATACAAACTCTGGCCTCACTGAACCTGTTAAAATCTAGGTGAGACCGTGTTTCTGTTCTGCTCACAACTCTCCAATGGCTCCTAAATTAACTAAAAAGCCAAAGTCCTCACTTTGCCTCTGCAAGCTCTGTGACTCTAGCCCAGCTCCCTACTGACTCTTATAACTCTCTTCCTTCATCAAACACAAAGCACTCTCCTGCCTCAGGACCTGGCTCTTCCTTCTGACTGCTCTTCTCCATGCAGCTACGGGGAATCATTACCTCATTCTCTTTGCAAAGACAAAAACTGTGTCTCACCCAAGAGACCTTTCCTGACAGCCCTTCCCTTTTCTGCTTTCTATCATCAATGCGCTTTATTTTATTCCATCCTGCTAATGATGCACACTTACTGACTAGCACATCTCTCTGCTTCTCTAGACTGTCTGTGCACAGTAGGTGTTCAGTAGGTATTTATGGAAATGGTGACTCTAACCTCCCATCCAATAAGCAGCCCTGTTTTCTCCCCAAGCCATCCTGTGCTGGTCATGTGATAATCTCACAATAGCAATGGCACTAATGTTCTCAGAGCCTTTTCTGTGGACTGGGGCCTTGGGAACGCGGTCTTATACAGACAGGCCACTAACAGTTCCTTACAATGAACAGCTCAGAAAAGTTAGGCAACTTGCCCAAGGACACAGGAGACAAGGAACTCAGGCATCTAGCCCGATGCTGGACGGTGCTCCTAAACCTTTAAGCCATGATTTGTCACACTCGGGAGAAAGAAAACAGTGCAAATAGAGCCTCAGCCGCTCCCCACGCGCCAGGTCCCGCCCCACTGCTCTTTGATCTTTGCAGTGCCAATGGCCCCACTGACCCCACTGTGAGTTATGGGGGTCGTGGGACTCATAATCCAGCATTCCCGGACTCCCGGGGTCGTCAGGATCCAGGCGCCCCGCATGGTGATGGATGAGCCGCTGGAGGGCTGGCTTTGTCCAGATTGGGTTGGGCAGAGAAGCGCCAGGCCAGTTTAGGAGGCGGCAGTGGCAAGAAGCTGACACGTGTGTGTGTGTGTGTGTGTGTGTG
>PVHP010024881.1:0-26034 GCA_004024765.1 Zapus hudsonius
GAGGGAGCCTGAGACTACCCGAGTTCAAATCTCTAGATCCCACAAAAAACAGCTGAGTTGGCTGTGTACCATCTGGAATTAGTGGAAAGGAGCCCCTAGGCCAGGCGTGGTGGCCCAGCACTCAGAAGGCTGAGTTAGTGGCTCCCTGTGAGTGAGACTACAGGTGCTAGAGTGAAACCCTACTTTGGAAACAAACAGAAAAAGAAGACTGATTGAAAACATGATCAGGCAGAAGAGGGATAGAGTGGTTCCCCCAGTGTTCCACTTCAGGCTCCACAGGCAAAACAACCTGGCCTCAGGCAAACATATAGACAACTTACATTTTTTTTAAATTTCATTTATTCATATTGTAAGTATCTGTGCATCTGGCTTATGTGGGCACTGGGGAATTGAACCCGGGTCCTTCGGCTCTGGAGGCAACTGCCTTATCCGCTGAGCCATCTCTCCAGCCCGACAACTTACATCTTTATACACCACACATACAAGAAAAAAACAAACAAAAAAATACATATGTTTTAAAAAGTCGGTTGATAACATTTCTGGATGTGTTACCAGACTGCCTGTCCTGGTGTGGGCATCTCACTCTTGGTTATTGTGCTTTGCTCTAAGTCTTGATAACCAGAAAGTGTCAGTCCTGCTTTTTCCTTTTTCCAGTGTGTGTGAACCGTTTGAAGTCCATAGGTTTTTAGGATCAGCTTGTCAGTTCCTTCAAAAACAAAGAGAGGCTGGAGAGATGGTTCAATGGTTAAGGTGCTTGGCTACAAAGCCTAAGGACCTTCCCAGCATTTGTTTTTGTCAATAAAGTTTTATTAGAACACAAAAAATCCTAAGAACCAGATAATGTAAAGCCAGATGCACAAGGTGGTGCATGCATCTGTTTACAGTGTTGCTAGAGGCCCGTTTTCTATCTGCCTCTCAAAAAAAATATTTTGCTAGACATGGTGGTGTACACCTGCAATCTCAGCACTCCAGAGGCAGGGTAGGAGGATCGCTGGGAGTTTCAGGCCATCCTAAGTGAATTCCAGGTCAGCCTGGACTAGAACGAAATCCTACCATGAAAAATAAACAAAAATAAATAAATAAGTAAGGTTGTCAAGATGGCTCAGTTAAAGGGGCTTTCTTGTAGAGCCTGTCAGCCTGTGGTCAATTCCCCAGCACTCACATAAAGCCAGATACAAAAAGTTGCCGCTCATTCTGTCTCTCTTATCTCTCTCTGCTTGCAAATAAAAATATTTTTAAAAAGTGGCACAAACATTTGGCATTTGTTTGCAGTAGTATGAGACCCTAGTGTGCATGTGAATGTGTGCATACACAAAATACTTATTCAATTTAGAGAAGGGAAAAAGAGAGAGAATATGGATGTAGTGGTGCCTCCTGCACTCCAGATACTTTCACCATATTGTGTGTCTGGCTTTATGTGGGTCCTGGGGAATTGAATCATGGTCATCAGGCTTTGCAAGAAAGTGCCTTTAACCACTGAGTCATCTCTTCAGTCCACAAATAATTTTTGTTGTTGTTTTTCTGAGGTAGGCTCTCACTCTCACCAGGCTGACCTGGAATTCACTATGTAGTCTCAGGCTGGTCTTGAACTCATAGCAATCTTCCTACATCTGCCTCCTGAGTGAGTGTTAGGATTAAAGGCGTGTGCTACCATGCCTGGTTTAAATTTTTTTTTTCAATGTTTTATTTGGGGAGGGGACAGACAAAGAGAGAATAGGTGTGCCAGGGTCTCCAGCCACTGCAAATGAACTCTAGACACATGTGCCACCTTGTGCATCTGGCTTTACATGGTGTTGCAGTCAGGCACATGCTGCTGGGATGAATCTCCAAACCAGGCACAATTTGGTGAGGGGAGGAAGGTATTTATTGAAACTACAGACTGAGGGGGAAGTTCCATAACAACGAGAGACTGGCCCTCTTTCACAGGTCCTAGCAGAGAGAGAAACCCATCACTAATACCACGCACAAAACTGCAAACAAGCAGGAGGGCCAAGGAGAGAATTTCTTCCCCTTTATATAGCCTTAAGGTGGGGTCTAACAACCCTTTCCCAGACTTAATAGCTTCCTGAGTCTCTGGAATTTCCTTCCTGCACTGCCCACACAGGAAAGGATGTTTACTTCTAGCTTCTTTACATCCTGCCCCTTGCTGAGAGGCTGCCTTCCTATAAACATCCTCAGAGACAATTAAAAAGATCCAAGTTGACAACAAAACCTAACCATCACACTTGGATACTGGGAAACTGAACTCGGATCCTTCTGCTTTGCATGCAAATGTCTTAACCACTAAGACATCTCTCCAGCCCAAAATTTGTGTTTTGTTTTTGTGTTGTTGTTGTTTTTCTCAAACTCACAGTGATCCTCCTACCTCTGCCTCCCTAGTGCTAGGATTAAAGTCGTGTACCACCATGCCCAGGGCCAAATCTTTAAAAATAAAATCTCACCGGGCATGGTGGCACACGCCTTTAATCCCAGCACTCAGGAAGCAGAGGTAGGAGGATCGCTGTGAGTTCAAGGCCACCCTGATACTACATAGTGAATTCCAGGTCAGCCTGGATTACAGTGAGACCCTCGAAAAACCAAAAAAAATAATAATAATATTATTAATAATAAAATCTCTAGGCCTGGTGGTGCACACCTTTAATCCCAGCACTTCAAAGGCAGAGGTGTAGGAGGATCACTATGAGTTCAAGGCCACCCTGAGACTGCATAGTGAGTTATTCCAGGTCAGCCTGGGCTAGAGCGAGATCCTACTTTGAAAAACAAAAAACAAAAAAATTTAATAAAATATGTCAAGCCAGATGGAATAGCACATGCTTATAATCCCAACACTCAGGAAGCTGAGACAGGAGGATTGTTGAGTTTGAGGCCAGCCTGGGTTACATAAAATATAAGAAAACAAGCTGGGTGTGGTGGAGCATGCCTTTAATCCCAGCAGAGGTAGGAGGATCACCATCAAGGCCACCCTGAGACTACATAGTGAATTCCAGGTCAGCCTGGGCTAGAGTGAGACCCTACCTCGAAAAAACAAACAAAAAATAATAATAATAAAAATAAATAAATAAAGACAGACAAAAAAGTTTTGAGGCTAGTTTGAATTACATGAGATCCTGCTATAAGAAAACATAAAACCCAAACAGAAAGATCAGGTCATCTATAAACAGTTTAACTTCTTCCTTCTGCTCTAAATGTCTTATTTCTTTGTCCTGCCTGATCGTTCCCAGACTATGTTGACTGGAAGTTGCAAAAGCAAACATCCTTTTCCTAACTTGGGTGAAGTTACTTGCCGTTGAGCATGGTGCTACCTGTGGGTTTCCTAGGTGCCTCTGGCAGGTTAGAGAAGCACTCTTATTTTAGCTTCTTCAGTGTTCTTGTTACTGTTGTTCTAGTGTTGTTTTATCCCCTAGTGCTGAGATTGAACCCAGGGCCTGTGCATGCTAGGTAAGCACTCTACCACTGAGCTACATCTCTAACCTCTTCCCAGTTATTTTTTAGACAGGATCTCACTATGTCTCTTATGTTGGTCTTGAACTTTCAACCCTCCTGAGTCTGCCTTTAGAGTATTTATGGTAAAGAGACAGTGGGTTTTATCTAGTGCTTTCTTAGCATCTACAAGATGGCCTGTGCACATTCTGTCCTTTATTCCCTTGGAGTGGCCTAGTCCATTAGTTGATTTTGGGTGCTGGATTAACCCTGTGCTCCTGGGACAAACCCATGTTAGTCATGATGTTGCTGTATCCCACTGAAGAATTTTTGTGTTTCTATCTCTGAGGACATTGCTTTGAAGATTTATTACAATTTTCCTAGCCTCTAGTGTTAAATAATGCTGGCCTCTACATTGAGTTTGGACTTGGCATTTCTCCTTTTCCTTGCTCCTATTCCTAAAGCGAGCACAAGACTATACTTTCTCTTTCTACAGGAAGTGGACCCTCCCCACACCTTCCCCAAGGAGATCCCACACAATGAGAAGCTTCTGTCTCTCAAGTATGAGGTGGGTTCTCTTATCCTCCTGCCCTCTCTAGCCCTGCTTCCTGTCCCTGGCTGCACTTTCAGTGATTGTGGCCTCTGTTCCTTGGTCTGTAGAGCTTGGACTATGACAACAGTGAGAACCAGCTCTTCTTGGAGGAGGAGAGACGGATCAACCACACGGTGAGCCTGAGGCCTGCTGGTTTGGATGATGTCTTATTGGCCAGGCAGTATGTTCATCCCATCTTACCCTGTCTCTGACCTTGAACCTGTGGGTTACAGTGCCACTGTTTGCTTCCCCATTTGTGTCTTGGAGAGCATGTGACACCTTGCCCCTAGAAACTGGAAGCCGTGTTAGGAAGGGCCAAGAAGGCAGTTCCTACAGATGGCCAATGGCAGACAGTGTCCAGAATGTTGATATCTGGTTGTAAATTTGTTCTTTTTTAAAAAATATTTTATTTATTTATTTGAGAGAGAGAGAGAGAGAGACAGAGAGAGACAGAGAGAGAGGCAGACAGACAGAGAGGCAGAGAGAATGGGCACGACAGGGCCTCCAGCCACTGCAAATGAACTCCAGACACATGTGCCCTCTTGTGCGTCTAGCTTTACATGGGCACTGGGGAATCGAACTCAGGTCCTTCTGCATTGCAGGCAAACGCCTTAACGGCTAAGCCATCTCTTCAGCCCTAAATTTGTTTTTAATGTCACCCACTTCCCTGTTTACTTAGGCCCTGTGGCCCTCTGTCGTCATTGAAGCATTGGCTGAGGCTACCTTTTCAGGACTTAGGCCAAGTGCCACCAGCTGTGTCTGTGTACCATGACAGCCCACAGCAGCAGGCGCCTCACTGATGCCCACTTCTGACTGCACCCTGCATCCTACCCCCAGGCTTTCCGGACAGTGGAGATCAAGCGCTGGGTCATATGTGCCCTCATCGGGATCCTCACAGGCCTCGTGGCTTGCTTCATTGACATCGTGGTGGAAAACCTGGCTGGCCTCAAGTACAGGGTCATCAAGGACAGTATCCTTCACAGCTGCCCAGCATGGAGCTCATGGGTTTGTGGCTCAGCAGTGGAGCCAACACACATATGCCCTCACAGCTGGGCAGTGCAGAGTGGGTCAGTTCTGGAGGAACTTAACTGCTCCCCCGAGCCCCACATGTGTGTAGTATGGTCAGGTATGAGATGTCTCTGAGCTGGCTAGTTAATGCCATGGTTTGCTGCAGCTGGGCTAGGGCTTGACATTCTGGGCTGGGTAGGTAGGCCAGTTGCAGAAGTGAGGCAGACAGTGCCTGGTTGTGGGTCCCAAAGTCAGTAATGTCTATCCTTAACAAACACCTAGATATTGACAAGTTTACAGAAAAGGGTGGCCTGTCATTCTCCCTTCTGCTATGGGCCGCACTGAACTCTGCTTTTGTGCTCGTGGGCTCCGTGATTGTGGCCTTCATAGAGGTACAGCAGCTGTGGTGAGAAGCCTGGTGTTTCAGAACCAGGCTAGAGGTGTCAGTGAATGGATGGGCCCCTCCAACTTACTCACCATGGGCCCTGTCAGCCTGTGATCTAGCTTTCTGCCACTGAGAACCATGGTGTGGTACAGATGGGAAATGTTCAGTAAGAGCAGAAAACACATTCAACCTTCCTCCTCGTGGTGCTCCCAACCCAGCAGCATAGGCTCACTTCTCTTCCCTCACTCCCCCTTCAGACACTCCACACCCTTCATCCCATACAGACATGCTATACCTGCCTCATGCTCACATGTAGCAAGATTAGCCCAGGGCCTGCAGAGTCTTGGGAGTGGGGCCAACCCATGCAGGAGTCCAAGCAGAGGAAGGAAGGAATAGGGCCAGCCCCTCCCCAGAGACCACACTCCTACCACAGGAATGACCCCTTCAGGAGTCTTCCCATGGGTTCCTGTTTTCTCCCTGTCTTTGTTTTGGAGTGATGGAAGAAGGAACAGGCAGCATACAGAACCTTCTATGTAGATGCAGAGCAGCTATCTCATACACAGGAAGCTCCTCTTTCTGCTTACTGCATAATGGGTGTCCTATCCATCCTGTACTGTCCCCCTACCTTGCCCCCTTCTGACTCAGCTTACAGCCCCTCACATATCCCCATGACAGGGTTTAGTAGCTCTGAGTTTGCTCCATTCTGGGGTGGGGGTGTTTGAAGACCTCCCCATGTTTCCTGTGACCATGGGGCTGCATCTGCTCATTCCACTTGCTCACCGACACCTCTCTTTCCAGCCAGTTGCTGCTGGTAGTGGCATCCCCCAGATCAAGTGCTTCCTCAACGGGGTGAAGATCCCCCATGTGGTACGGCTCAAGGTAAGGTGTTCAGTGACACAGGCAGAACACAGGGTCCTTGTTGCACACCTGCCCCAGGCCATGAGCACACCAGCAGTGGTATATGCACCTGTGCTAATAAGTTGTATATCTGGAAGTTGCAAAAACTGATCTTTGTGGACATTAAACAGTGCAGGAGGCCTTAGCCAGTATGTATGTCCTAACTACAGCTATGTTTTATGTGTGAAGGACTGTGGCCTTCAGTTTGGGTGGGAAATGGCCTTTTTCCTGTTTTCAGTGTTTCAGTGTTTTCCCCAAATACTCATATTTAATGTTGGTAGGGCCCTAATTCCAGAGGGCCTGGTGGTTGTGACTTCAGTCACCTACTGTCATTTCTTTCTACCCAACCAGCCTTCCTAGCCCAAGTGTATTTCCTGTCCCTATCTCAGGAGGGCAGTAGGCATTGGCTCCAAAGCCCTGGGGTGCTCCTGGACCTTGTACTCTGTGGCTGAGGAATGACAGTGAGGTCACACTTTGGAGAAGCTTAGTGAGTAGCTGCAGAGACCTATACTTCTTATTGTGGAATAAGGTGGAGCCAGAGCTGCTGGGTATGGAAGCTGACTAGTTATTTGTATTGGGCTGGCTAGAACCTTCTAGAAGGTTTTGCTCAAGCATTTCAGAGGAGTCACAGTCTCTCAGCCTCTTTATTATTATTATTATTATTATTATTATTATTATTATTATTATTAAAAAGTTTATTTGCAAGCAGAGGGACAAAGAAGGGGTGCACATACCTCTGAAGTGCAACTGTTCTTAGCCTAGGACAGAGGTGCAGATGCAGGACCAGACTCCCTCAGGGACCCTTCACAGCCAGCAGAGCACCATATCCCCATTGGGGGGCAAAGACAGGAGCCATGGTTACTGTCTTAGCATGTGTAGTGCTGAGGAAATTTAATGGGAAGCCTTGCCTGAGAACACTCCTGGGGCACCAGCCTTCTTCCAGCTTTTGTGTCTCAGATATCTTGAGTTACTATGTGCAGCTTTGTTCTTTATACCTAGAAAGTATGTATTTACCGACTCAGTGCATCTTCCCTGTTTCTAGACATTGGTGATCAAGGTGTCTGGTGTGATTCTGTCCGTGGTAGGAGGATTGGCTGTAGGAAAGGTAACAAAAGGGTGTGTGATACTGACCTAGTCTTGAGTCTCTGTTACCTGGAGGATGCTAAGGCCCAAGGCTATCCTCTGAATGATAGGTATTTTGTGCTTCCAGGAAGGTCCGATGATCCACTCAGGTTCAGTGATTGCTGCTGGGATCTCCCAGGGACGCTCAACATCCCTCAAGAGGGATTTCAAGGTAAGCCCTCCTCCATGCACATGTGGACTGGGGATTCCTGGATGTGAATGTCTCTCAGGGGTCTCCTGCCCATGCCAAATCCTCACCAGACCTGCAAATCTCCCTCAGCACCTCCAGGCAGGGCTGGCCCATCCCTGTCATATATATACCCCAGGGATGGTCTGGTCAGGCCCCAGGTTGAGTCTGGGTGTGCATTTCTGTTCAAAAGATCTATAGATCTCACAAGCTTCTTAGAGGGACTCATCACCCAAGGGAGGTCAGAGCTATAGGTTGCCACCTAGGCATGTGGAATAATTTTGTCCTGTGTCCCCACAGTCATCAGCATTTTGATAGAAATTGTACCAAATTTCCTGTGAATTTGGAGCCAGTTAACATGCCTGTCGCAACCTGCCTTTACCTTCCCCCCTCTTTTTTGAGATAAGGTCTCACTGTGTAGCCCGGGTTGTCCTTCAATTCATGATCTAGTCCCAAGTCTTCTAAGATCTGAGAATACAGGTGTTTCTATCACCACACTTGGTTAGACAGCTCTTTTTACAATCAAGAAAGAATTTAGATTTTCCACCTAATGTATTTTCTTTAGCTTACTGGGTAAAGCTAGAAGTGCTAATGATCTTGAATGTGTGGAGAAGTCAGGTCTCCATCACAAATGGGACCATCTAATTATAATCTTGGCTGTGGGCAGGCAGGTGCTCCTAGCATGTTCTGCCACTGCCTGTGATACTTACTGCTCTCTATGACTCCAGTAGGCAATGATATGATTCTCAAGAAGACCCCTCCTTGCATATCTCCTCTCCCCCCCCTCTCTCTCTTTCTCTCTCTCTCTCTCATTTTTGCTTGTGAGTTTGTGGGCGGGAGATATATACACATTTATGTGCCTTTGCAGGGCCCCATATAGTTGCCTGCGGTGGTGTGCAATTCACTTGTGGTGGCTCAAGAAGAATATAGGAACCTCCATAGCTCTTCCACTCGTTCTTGTTTGAGATAGAGTCTCTTATGGACCCTGGAGCTTGTTTTTCATGTGCTCTATCAATTCCTGGATCTCTGCTCCCCACAGGACTGGTTACAGAGGCCATGCCCAGCTGTTTAATGTGGGTTCTGGATATTAGAACTCAGGCAGTCTCAGGCCCTCATGCTTACACAGGAAGTACACTTCACTTCTGAGCCATCTGTCCAGCCCCCCTCATGTCTCTTCATCTGTCCCATTCGGGGTCATGTCTCCAGCCAACCTTCCAGAAGCACAACCCTGCAAAGTTGCCCATGACATCCTCCATCTTCCTTTTTCAGATCTTTGAGTACTTCCGCAGAGACACGGAAAAGCGGGACTTTGTCTCGGCAGGAGCTGCAGCTGGAGTGTCCGCTGCCTTTGGAGCCCCTGTGGGTGAGGAGGGGCCAGACCTGGTCTTCTGCTTCACAAGTGGCCTAGCTCAGGAATCAGGGCTTTCCCTGTTTATTTTCAGAAATAGTTCTGCTATTTCCAGATTGAGGCCTGGTCTAGGTGTAGGCAGTGACTCACAGCCACTAGCTGTGGCTTGGTCCCACTTAGCAGCTTGCCGTTGACACCCTTTAGTTCCCTGAGGGCCACCCAGGTGGGCATTAACAGCGGGTGGCTGCTCTGTGGCCTGGATGGTACTTCAGTCTTTCTCTCTGCCTTCCAGGTGGGGTCTTGTTCAGCCTAGAGGAGGGTGCCTCCTTCTGGAACCAGTTCCTGACATGGAGGATTGTAAGTGCCTGTAACAGGAGAGTCCCCCTCTCGTGAAATCAGGCAACACTAGCAGCCATCTTCTGGTCAGAGTAAATACCTCACACTCAGCCTATCCTACCCATGAGTCCAGCAGTTCCACACACTCACTGGGTGTCCTTGCCAGCCCTGGGTTGCTCCTGGGATCGCCAGACCCACCCCCTTCCCTCATGGTCATCAGCTTGTCTATAGAATTGTTGCCCCAACTTTCCAAGCCACCTGGCTCCAGTCCCCTCCCTCCTGCCTCAGGTAGGGTCTCCAGACTTAGCTTTCTGAGTGACAGGAGGCTCTAGTCTCCATGCCTGGCCCCCAACATTCAGATGGATGGGCTCTGATATGACTCTGAGGGCCGAGATGAGCCAGGCAGGGCTCTGAGGGTGCTTGGTGCATCAGGTACAGCTCTGAGACACTGGCCTCTCTGCCACAGTTCTTTGCTTCCATGATTTCCACCTTCACGTTGAATTTTGTTCTGAGTATCTACCATGGAAACATGTGGGACCTGTCAAGCCCGGGTCTCATCAATTTTGGAAGATTTGACTCAGAGGTAACTCTCTTCCTTGTCTCATCTTGCTCTTTCTGGTATGGGCTCGGGACCCTCTTGACTTACGGCCACAACTTGAACTAGACTTTGGAAAATTCTTGCTCTTGGCTATAAAGTTGAACTCTTCTATAAAGTTGTCAGCTTCTGGGCCCTTCAGTGCTCTGGAAGTGTGCATAGGAACCTGCCCCAGTAGGGCATTGGGTATTCCATAGTTTCAGTGAGAGATGGCTCAATTGCCAAGGCTGGGCCCAGGCTACATGACCCAACCAAACCAGCCTGGCCATAAGGAAGAGCAAGGTCTCCTCAAAACACCCATTTCTCCCACCCATGGGATCTCTTTGGTACAAAAGTGCTAGAAGGCCAATTCCATGCATGCAGGCAGAACATGTGTCCAGTTCTAAACAATCCCTCATAGTCTTCACTTTCTTCCCCTGCACAGAAAATGGCCTACACGATCCATGAGATTCCTGTCTTCATCGTCATGGGTGTGGTGGGTAAGGCCTTCCCCATAGCATGGAACACAGGCCCTAGCTCTGCAGCTCAGCTTTGCACTGGCCTAGAGAAGCACCTCCCCCCCCACCACCACCACCACTTCTTGCTGCCAGGCACTGCCCCGCCAAGGTGTCTGGGTTCTTAAATATGAGAGTGGGCAGCTCAGAAAGACCCCAGAACTTAACTTCTCCTTTGACAAAGCCCTAGGGTTGCATTGGGGTTCCTTAAGGGGTACAAGGCAACATCTGCTTGGTATGGGTCCCTTATCCAAAATGCTCAGGACCAGGAGTAGTTCATATTTAAATTTTTTTCACATTTTGTAACATTTACATATGTAGTGAGAGATTTTGGGAAAGGGACCCAATCCTAAACACAGAATCCATCCATTGTGAGGTCTGGTGTGGGATTTTCCATAGGTGACATCCATTCTCTAAGTTTGGGGGTTTGGGTTTTCAGGTAAGGTAAGGAATGCTTAACCCACATTGCTCTGTAAGAAGTGGAAGACAGAACCACCAGAGGTGGTGCATGTGCAAGTCAGCAATGTCTCCACCTAAGCCCTCTTGCTTCTGGGCAGCCTATAGAGCCAGCATCCCACCATCATTCCTATGAAATTAACATGAGCCTCTTCCTGGTCACAGGTGGCATTCTTGGAGCTGTGTTTAATGCCTTGAATTACTGGCTGACCATGTTTCGAATCAGGTGAGAACTCCATTTTCTGTACCATGTTGACAAGTATAATCCCCACCCAGGCCTCAGGAAATAGACAAGACGTTTAGGCCTTGCACATAGGGGTCTTTCCCTGGAGATCTGTACCTAGTTGAGCTGCACGGAACAGACAGGTCCAGATCACGTGGCCTGGAGTACAAGCAGGCCTGAGGCTAAGAGGAGGGATTTTCCTCAGGTCCAAAGGTTTGTGCACATGGGAGAAGTCATGGAAAGTAGCAGATAAATTTGGCGTGGATTATTAAAAAAAAAAAAAAAATTTGGCGTGGAGAGAAATCCCTAAGTAGGTTAGATACTATACAGCCTCCACCTGGGGCTACCAGCCCTTTTGCTAGGAGAGCAGGGATTGAGCTATTATGGAGTCTTTGGGGAAGTTCTGGGCTTGCCTGGCATTTTTTTCCTGGGTCCTGCACCCATCTAAACTGCTGTGGGGATGCAGAAGGGTGTCCTTCCGAAGAAGTCTATAATCGCAGGGAGAAAGATAACCCCAGGACATCCTGGAGTCTGGGCAGATTGAACATTAAACCTATGGTGTCACCCTCCCATCAGCATCCTCTGGTTCAGGTTGCCATGGCAACTGCTGAGGGCAGTCAGTCAAGCTGGACTGCTCCTGATCGTGCCTGAAGTGAGGTCTTACCTGACTTTGCCTTTAGGTACATCCACAGGCCTTGCCTCCAGGTGATTGAGGCCATGCTGGTGGCTGCTGTCACGGCCACTGTTGCCTTTGTGCTGATTTACTCATCCCGGGATTGCCAGCCCCTACGGGGAAGCTCCATGTCCTACCCACTCCAGGTATTCCTGAGCCCAGTGAGCAGGGCCCACAGCAGGAAGGCTTTGGCTAGCCATGCTCCAGAAGTGACTGTGCTGGTGAACCCTAGGCTCAGTCTTGTCCAAGGGTCCTCAGAATAGGCTGAGTGCCAGGCACTTGGGGAAACATGGTGGTATGGGACTGTTTTCACTTCTTCAGAAGGTGGGCTTCTGGGTATAAACAGAAGACACACACTTGTATACTAAGTAGAAACCAGACAGGGATATTCTTTTTAGCTGGTTCATGAGAGCCCTAAACCAAGAGTTGCCTATGTGTCTCCATAGCAAATGAATGAAGTATCCCTCATGTAGTAGATAGTAGCTAGGAGGAGCTGAGCATGCCTGCTCTTGAAACTGGTTTTCCTCCATTGGTTCTAAGGGTGTGATTGTTGAGTTCTTGGGCACCCATTATACCTGGACAGCAGAGATGACCAGCTCCCAGAGGGGTGGGCATGCTACTGAAGCTTTGACTAGTGTGAGCCCCATATTCTCCAAAGCCCAGTATGTGCACTTCTGCCTGGTACTCTGCAGGCCCAGAATAAGCACTCAGCAGCACCAGGCCTGTGTCCGTATCCCCAGCACCATCCCCCCTGCTATGTGCTGTCTCCCAACCCTGCAGCTCTTCTGTGCAGACGGCGAGTACAACTCTATGGCTGCAGCCTTCTTCAACACCCCTGAGAAGAGCGTAGTCAGCCTTTTCCATGACCCACCAGGTTCGTGAGGGCCACATGGCTGGGACATGCTGGGATGATGGTGTTGGTTCTTAGCCCAGAGATTGCTGCCCTAGGCAGGTGGGGTCATCCCAGCATCGTGTGATGTGCTGGATTGCAGGGACCCAGAAATGAGGACACAGGGCTCTACAAGACTATTAGCTATTCAGGAACTTTTGGTGGCCAAGCACCTGGTACCGATCTGGACAGGCTCCCCACCCTACTGACTCCTTTCTTCCTGTGGATAGTCATCTAGGCCACCATCTCTCCAGAGAGTCTAATGTCTTCATGTCTAAGCCCTGCTAACCTTAGCCACACCCCTGACATAGAAACAGTACCCCAGGCGGATACCCTCATTCCAGGCCACAGCAGATCGGAGTAGCCTTGGGGCCTGTCTCTCAAGCTTCTCTCCCACCTGACCTATAGGGACAGTTATCTTTGTTTCCTGTCAGAAGGCTTGTCCTTAAGTCTGCTCATGGGAGAGGTTAGTAAAAGCTAATAAGCTTGGCATGGAATATACTGGTGGCCTTCCATGTGTGAACCTCTGCCCTCACTGCCCTGCCCCTACTTGACCTCAATGATATGTGCTGTGGTGCTCTCAGCACTCAGACCAATAGCCTATTCCACCCTGACTTCCATATTGACCTCCACTCTCCATTTCCCTGGTTTCTTTTTTATTTTTTATTTTTATTTTTTGAGGCAGGGTCTTACACTTGCCCCACGCTAACCTGAACTCACTCTGTAGCCTAGGCTGACTGGGATTGAAGACATAAGTCACCATGCCCTGCTCAATTTCCCTGGTTTCTTGTCCACAAACACAACCTTATAACCTTTTCTGGGAAGAGCATGCCTCCCAGGAGTTTGACCACTGAGTCACAATGACCAGGACCCTTAGATGTGACATCTTTGTGTCCGGTGGCTTTGGGGCCCAGCAGAACACATCAGTCAACCACTGCCATGAAGATACTGTCACTGGACCACTGACTCGCACAGGCTGTGGCGAACAGACTCAGGGAGGCCAGCCACTGCTGCTGGTTAATCAGGGATGACATTTTTGGCAAATCCAGCTTAACTGGAGCCTGTTCCTGTCCATAGTAATGTGGGTGGGGCACATTCACTGGGGAGTCTGGCATTGATATGGATCCCAGCAAGCCCTGGGCCTGATACTTGTGCTGTCAATTTGGGGCTTATCCTACTGCCCATCCTCCCTACAGCTTCCCCACCAATTCTTGGAACTTATCCTTTCCCTGAGAGACTGAGAATGCACAGCCTTCTGGGGGAACCACTGGGGATGTGGGCTCAGGTGGCCTGGCTCCTAGGATGGGACCATGTGGACATCAGGACAGTCATACATCGGTGTAAGTCTAGTGTACAGCTTAGAAGCTCTCCTCTCCTCTCCTGTAGGCTCTTACAACCCCATGACACTGGGCCTCTTCACCTTGGTATACTTCTTCCTGGCCTGCTGGACCTATGGGCTCACAGTGTCTGCTGGCGTCTTCATCCCATCTCTGCTCATCGGTGCTGCTTGGGGCCGGCTTTTTGGCATTTCCCTGTCCTACCTTACAGGAGCAGCGGTGAGTGGGGAAACAGGAGGAGGGGTGCAGGCCAGGGCCCTGCTGCTCAAGCATTTTTGCTAACTTCAAGTCTACAGGCCACTGCAGACCTGAGCAGGGCACCTGGTGAGGGTGGGCAAAACACTGGGTAAGATACATGAGAGCATTACAATGAATAGAAAGCCCAGTTTGTCCAGGACTGACCTGCAATGGACATTGCCAAGCAGCCCTTCCTCACACTCCTCTTGCCAGTTTCTGCTGGAAAACCAGCTAGTAGTGTGTATATTACCTTATTTTTTTCTCACTTCAGCCATTCAAATAATATTGACAAACCAAGTGTGGTGGGAAACACTTTTAGTCTCAGCTCTCGAAGAGGCTGAGGTAGGAGGATCACTATTAGTTTGAGGCCAGCCTGGTGCAAACAGAGAAAGTTCCAGGTTAGCCTGGGCTAGAGTGAGACTCTGCCTCAGAAAAAAAAATTAAAAGGTCACCTTAAGAGCAGTCTAGTGAAGTATAGAAATACACAGCATTGTGCACCCATCACTACCAGCTCCAGAACACTTCCTTCCCTTGGAAAGGAATTCTGTCCTCATGAGCATTTGCTCAACTCCCTACCTTCAGCTCTGATATCCACTGGCCTCCCTGCTCTTTGGGTTCACCTGTTCTAGACACTTCCTATCCATGGGGCACATGGCACGATGCCTCCTGTGCCTCTAGAATCTCCCGCTGAGTATGTCATTTGCTTTGTTCATCTGTGTTGTAGCATGATCTGGAATCTCCTTTTACATGACCAGTGTCATTCCTTGGGTGATCCAGTGTGTCTGCTTGAACACTGGGACCTTGCACACACTTTTGACTGCTACTCTCATTTCACACACCTGTTACTCTGGGCTTAGGAGTGGCTGAACTCTGGTGTATTTGTGTTCTTGTGAGAGGCACGCCTCACTAGGGCATTTCCACTGGTATTAGCAGAGGGTACTTTTAAAGTTCTGCCCATGTATAAGTGAGCCATGGCATCCACTTCTGTGTATAGATCACTGTGTCCTTACAGGTGTACCCTGGCAAGTTTGGGTGAAGGCTGCCACTACTCCTAACAATTCCCCATGTTGCCTTCCACAGATCTGGGCAGATCCTGGAAAATACGCTCTAATGGGAGCTGCTGCTCAGCTTGGTAAGCACCTACTCCCACCCAGTTTGGTGAATGGGGCTCACAAGGTCAGGGGCACCGTCCTCACCAGGCCCACTGAGTGATGAGCTCTGCTGAGGCTGGCCTTGCCATTCATATGAGGCAAACAGGAAGTGAGTCCAAGACTGGTGTGCTCATCCCTCGTGACGTGGCCAGGCGGAAGCAGTTACCATCCTGGCAGCTGGGGTTTGGAGGGCCTGGTGGATGAAAAGACCACAGACACATGTCAAAGTTAAGGACCCTGCATTGGGATGGATATGGGCTCACAGCTACCCCTACAGGTGGGATCGTGAGGATGACCTTGAGCCTGACCGTCATCATGATGGAGGCCACCAGCAATGTGACCTACGGCTTCCCCATCATGCTGGTATTGATGACTGCCAAGATTGTGGGTGATGTCTTCATTGAGGTGTGTAGCAAGGCCTTGGACCCTGATACCATAGGGGCAGGGGCAGGGGCAGCTATAGAGGATGGGGAGCCTGTGAAGCCATCTCCAAAGGTCATCCCTCTGGAAAGATGAAGTGTGGTTTTGGGCCCTCTGTCATGTAAGGTGTAGTGGTGGGGCCTTGAGCAGCACCTTGCTTCCCTGCTCTGCCCCCAGGGTCTGTATGACATGCACATCCAGTTGCAAAGCGTGCCATTTCTGCACTGGGAAGCCCCCGTTACTTCACACTCGCTCACTGCCAGGTAAGCTCACTGCTATGCAGCCCTCCTGCTCCCAACCTGGACTAAGGGCCTACAGTTCTCAGGCTGCCACATAATCCCCCAGGCTATGAGTGGTGGACTATGTTGGGTGCCTGTGGTGAGGGGTGGGCAGGTAGGACACTGCATGCTTGGGGGTGCTGCCCAGGCCCCAAGGCTCCTCTTGTGACAAGTCCATTAGCTGATTTCTTAGCTCCTGGCTAAACTTATGGCAGAGTGGGGAGGGTCTCAGAGTCCCTCATTACTGATTCTGGCAGCTTCATGTCTGGTGAGTTTCCATGTGGTACAGAAGTTCTTGAAGAGGCTCCTTGTCAACATGTGGTATGGTAACATTGTAACAGCATTTCCTGGTCATGCCTGACAGGGAGGTAATGAGCACACCAGTGACATGCTTGAGGAGAAGAGAGAAGGTTGGCATCATTGTGGATGTCCTCAGTGACACAACCTCTAATCACAATGGATTCCCTGTGGTGGAGGACACAGATGATGCCCAGGTACCATAGTGCCTCCCACACATACTGTTTTGATGCCCATGAACATGGATTTGGGAAAATGCATTGTGTAGTTTGTGTGGGTAAAATCCTGTTTAGAGTGTAGAGTAAAACCCTGCACATAGTTGTAGGGACACATTGGGCTGTCCCCGTAACTTAGACCTCAGGTAGTCCTGACCAAACTGGTCTGGTCATTTGTGGCACTGTGACCTGTGAGGTGCTAAAAAGGGACATGAACCCAGGCAGTGCTATCCCCCCTCACCCAGGTCCTGCTATGCTGGGATGTGTTGGACATTAGTGTTGGTGACTTGGGGTACTTGGGTTGCATCTCGCCACCTGTGTCTTGTTCCTATGTTCTGCTCAATCAGGGTCAGGTGTTCCATCTCAGGTCCTTTGGGGATTCGTGGGATGGCCACTGCATGGCCTGTTCTCAGAGATTACCATTAGATAGACCAATGGGATGGGCCAAGTGCAGTGGTCACCAAACCTCTCACCCCTGCCTCTTCCACAGCCAGCTAGGCTCCAGGGCTTGATCCTGCGCTCCCAACTCATCGTTCTCCTGAAGCACAAGGTCAGGATGGAGGCCTGGGGTTGGGGGTGTCCTAGGTGCCATCCCTTATACAGAAGCAAGCCCCTGACTATTTTCTGCAGGTGTTTGTGGAGAGGTCCAACATGGGCCTGGTGCAACGGCGGCTGAGATTGAAGGACTTCCGTGATGCCTACCCACGCTTCCCCCCTATCCAGTCCATCCACGTCTCCCAAGATGAGCGCGAGTGCACCATGGACCTGTCTGAGTTCATGAACCCCTCTCCCTATACAGTGCCCCAGGTACCCATGAACACACAGGATTCTTTTTTTTTTTTTTTTTTGTTTTTTCAAGGTAGGGTCTCGCTCTAGCCCAGGCTGACCTGGAATTCACTATGTAGTCTCAGGGTGGCCTTGAACTAGCAGCAATCCTCCTACCTCTGCCTGGGATTAAAGGCGTGTGCCACCACGCCCGGCTGCTGAACACACAGG
This sequence comes from Zapus hudsonius, assembly GCA_004024765.1. NCBI lineage: Eukaryota > Metazoa > Chordata > Mammalia > Rodentia > Dipodidae > Zapus > Zapus hudsonius. The sequence goes on from PVHP010024881.1 coordinate 17,557, forward strand.
ATTCTTAGGAGCAGGTTGGGTTATGCTTGCCCTCCCAGTGGTGAGGATCCTTCTGGAATCTTGTGAGTGACCACTTGTAGGGAGAGCATGTTGAGAGTGGTCTATGACACCTGAGGAGGCCCATGTGACCAGAATGTCAAGGAAAGGCTAAGAGGAGGCTCAGTCCCCTGAGAACAAGGCATCACTGGCAGTGGGCTTCAGGAGGCCACCAGCAGCATATGGGGCTTGGAGCTCAGTCAGTCATAGAGGGGAAGGAGCTTCTATAGTCAGTCCTGAAGCAGGAGGTGCCACCCAGTAATGATGGTAGGGTCTTTTCCCAGGGTGGGACAGGGTGGGCTGAAGGCCATGCCCACCCACCTTGCAGGAGGCATCTCTCCCTCGAGTCTTCAAGCTGTTCCGGGCTCTGGGCCTGAGACACTTGGTGGTGGTGAACAACCGAAATCAGGTGAGTCTGGTGGTCTGCCCTATGTCCCTGTTCTGCTTCCTGCGCTTGTGCCCTGCTTCCCTCCTCCTGCCCCAGAGTACAAGTGGACACTGGCTCTTGGCTCCCTTCGGGGACACTGAGACATAGGATACAACCTGGCCTTGCATCCCACATTGGCTCTGGTATGGAGGCTACAGCCCTTGCCCTAGCCACAAGACCCATGACAATGCTTCTGGGACCCCCATCCCCAGTCACATGCAGTTCAGATCCTGTGAGAACTCTTGGACTTGGTGTTGTTCCTGCAGGTGGTCGGACTTGTGACCAGGAAGGACCTGGCCAGATACCGTCTGGGGAAGGGAGGCCTAGAAGAGCTTTCTCTGGCCCAGACATGAGGGCCAGCCCCACCCTTGGGCTGGGCAGTGGACCCCAGCCACCCTGCACCTCCTCCTGGGATCCCTGGTCTCAGCCAAAGCCTAGCTGAGTGGCAGGAGGAGGCATCCTCCATCCTGGAGCCCAGCTAGCGTGTGGACTTTACCCTGCCATGGGCAGTTGGTTTACATCCTCAGCACTTCCCCTGTGCTCCAACCCCTCCACCCTTTTTGACTGCTCCCTCCTGGGTTCCTTCTTCAGGGATCAAATGTGTGTAACTGTGCCCCCTGTGGCTTAATTTTTGGAGCCATTGAGGGGCCAGCATGTATGTGTGAGACAAGTGAGCTGTGCAGTCACTGTTTCTGTTCTCTGTCCATGGGTACCACCCTGCAGCTACACTGCCCACATCACCGGGAGCCTCAGTGACAAGAGTATGATGAATCTGCACAGTCTGGGGCAGGTTCAGGGAGCCCACATGCACCCTGTCCCTGGGTCTGTGCCCAGAGATGGGATAGGAGACTGGCTCTATGCCTGGGTCTCATGAGCTGAGAATCACCCAAGGGCCAGATCCTTGAGTCTAGCACATCAGCACTGGGGCTGGGGGTCTCTGCATTGTGGACTTCTGGAGGAAAGATGGGTTTGACTGTAGCACTGGGGACCCTAGTGTTGGCAATGGCTTCACTTCTGACTACAGGGCATACACAGCTGGCCTTAGAGGACCCAGATTGCCCAAGGTGGCTCCGTGATGGGCCTGTGAGCACTAGAGCCAAGGAACCCACCCTCCAGTGTGTCAGAGATGGGCCTGGCCAAACTAGCCTTCAGCCCGCCACAGGATCCCCTCCCTAAGGAGACTTGGGGAAGACGTGAAGACTTGGGGAAGACCCCTGGCATGTCTGTTTATGCAAGTCCTTCTGTGGAGGGTGCAGATGTGGCCCCTTGGTTGTCCTTCCAAGGGAATGACCCTCTCTGCCTTTCATGAAGACCCACACCGAACATGCTGGGAAACAAGGAACCTGTGCCAGACAGCCAGGGGTGCTATCCTCCCTGCCTGCCTGGGCTCACAGGCCTCGAGGTGGATGTGAATGTTGGGGAAACAGGCATATATGGATTGTAGTTCTGTGAACAGACACTGCTGTCTGTGATGATCCTGAGGAGACCATAGCCACCCATGGGACACTGCAGAAGGAGAGGCCACAGACTGAGTCAAGGTGTGGAGAAATAGCCTTCCTCACCTAGAACGCTGACCAACTTGTCCCTATCCTCACAGCCTTAATTTTGGGGACTCACTAGGGAATGCCAGAATACTGGCAGATGGCTCCTCAAAGGATCCCTGGGCCCACATGAGGCTCTACATGACCAGAAGTTACCTTGCCTGCTCTACTAGGACCTGATGGGGGACAGCCAGACATCAGGGTAAGAGGGGCACATCTGAGTTGGAACCCAGGGGATGAATACTGCACAGGGCCTCAAAGACTTAGTACCAAAAAGCATGTGCAATCTGACCACAGTTCTGTGTTGGTTACATGTTAAAATGATATTTTGGATATATTAGATTAAATAAAAACAATCAAAACTCACTTGTCTCTCCTGACTATTTATGGTGCTAGTGAGAAAACTCCCAAGTAGACCATTCTATAGCTTGTACCCTCCTCTGCAGGGTTCTGGTTAGACATCCTGTTCTAGGGGTTTCTCCCTGGAGTTCTGGACTGGCTGTGTCCCATCTGTCTTGGACCATTGCTTCTCCTAGCATGGCACAGGCCTGTGGCCCCTGACCCAGAAGAGGTTCCTTTGTAGGAGGGATACTTTTCTGCCCCCACCCCAGGATCTTCTTAGAAACTGGCAGTTGGAGGGGGGGTGTGGGACAGGGCAGGTGAGGGCTCAGATTCCACTGGCAGTTGGCCATGAAGTCATAAGGTTCTGGTGAGAAAAGGAAGGTTCCAGAATAGACCGGCTATATCTGCCTCCCCCAGGATTCACTGAGGAGGCAAGGTGTGGGGACAGGAGCTCACTGCTTCCTACCTCACCTGCTTTTTGAAGAACACAGTCTCCCCTCTGGTCCTCACCCACTCCCCAGAGTTCACAACCTCCCCTCCTGACCCTCACCCACTCCCCAGAACCCACACCTGTCCTGACCCTCATCTGCTGACCAGTGCTCTTATTCTCCCCGCCTGACCCTTTTCTGTTTCCATGGCCCAAAGCCTTCCCTCCTATCCTTCAGTTGCTCCCCAGAGCCTGCCTCCTTCCAGCCATTCCTCAGCCACCCTGGCCTAGTGTCCAGTTCTGGGCAGTCAGAGGGGCACTGATCCCAGGACCAGAGCTGTAGGTGTTTGCTGCTGGTGAAGCCATGTCAGGTGAGCTGGCAGGAGCAGGAGGACCACACTTTTTGGACTGTAGTGGAGCTTGCTAGATGGGATCCCTGGTCTGTAACTCCTGCCCACTATTGTATGTCCTCAGGTCCCCCGCGATTTGAGCTCCTTTGGCTGGGCTATTGGATGTGGTTTGGGTCCCCGTCAGAAGCTCCCAAGGGAGCTAGAGCTCTGAGGATGAGCTCCCAGGGCGCCTCATTGCAGGGTTGGCTGACAGCTCTTCGCCAGGGCTATCGCTCCTCTCGCAGCAGAGCACTGTCACACTGGACGACCTGGAGCTCCTCCTGGCAGAAAGTCTGGCCAGCCCTGAGCCCCTGAGTCTGGAGGAAACCTCAGAGAGGTACGAGTGTAGCCGCCTGGCATCCAGCTCTTCTGTCGCTGAGCAGGACACCTCCAAGCATCAGAAGCAGCTAGAGCAACAGTTAGTTAGCATCATGGTACAGAACTGGAGGTCTGTGATGGGGTCATCTCCAGGGCAGACACAACTTGACTGCTTGCCCTGGTCCTGACCAGGGTGGCAGAGTTGCAGACTGAGGTGGCTTGCCTTCGAGGACACAAGGAACGCTGTGAGCATGCCACTCTGGGTCTCCTGCGTGAGCTGCTGCAGATGCGTGCCAACATGCAGCTGCAGGCCACGGAGCTTCAGCAGCTGAGGCAGGAGGTGCAGCAGAGGGCTTGGGACTCCAAGGATGCACTGGAGGTGAGCTACTGGGGAGAGTAGCAGAGTCCCCGAAAACAAGTCAGCTGCCCCTTTCCTGGAGCTTAAAGTGGCTTACTGGACCCTAACCCCAACTTGTCCCTGGAGTCTTCAAGCCCTTGCTCCTATGTGCCTACCTGGGTCTGGCAGGTAGGAGATCTGGGATCTAGCCTGCTCAGCCCTCCTCTCCTTGCAGTTCCCCAGGTCCCAGAGTCAGAACCAGATGCAGGCACTGGACAAAAGGTACCCTCCCCAACATACCCCATTCTCCATATACACACCCATGGCCTTCAACAGGAGGGACAGGGGCCTAGATCTCTAGTGGCTGGTATAAAGTCCCATGTGGGCACCAGCTATGGGTTTCTTATTTCCCTAATTAACTCCCTTGGAATGGTCTAACTCAGAAATACTAGGGTGGCCTGTGCAGGCAGTGGGAGGTCAGCTTCAAGGCCCCATGACCAAATGTTTGCAGCAGACACAAAGTCTGCCCAGCTTCCCTGGGCCTGGCAGGGTGGCTCCTTGTATCAGGTTGGTGGAGGTCCGAGAGGCCTTGACCCAAATCAGGAGGACGCAGGCACTACAGGACTCGGAGCGAAAAGGTGTGGAGCAAGACATCAACCTCAGGTGGGCAACCTCCCTGGGCTGGCTCCAAACCCACTATGTACACATTGGGAGACTCGGGTCTGGCCAAGGCTGGGATCCCACCTGTCCTGTGCACCCTCCCCCTCAACCCCCTTCCATACCAACAGCAAGCTATCCTCTTCCCTCAGTGTTAGCTGCTGGCTTTTATGGTCTCACCCTCCCTCTCTCCTCAATGTCTCAGGTTTTATTTCTGTTCCCATGTTGCCTGGATTGAGTGTGTTCTCTGACCCAAGAAGAACTCAATGTCCCATGGCATGCCAGCCTCATGGCTCCCCAGCTGAGCTGGTGTGACCATGCCTGCCACTTCCTAGGCTGGCCAAGTTGACTGACTTACTGAGACAAGAGGAACAGGAACGGGAGGTGGCTTGCAGCACCCTACAGAAGAGCCAGGAGGACACTGGCCAGAAGGTGGACCATGAGGTGACCAAGATACAGGTACCATTGAAGAGCAGGCCTACTCCCTGAAGGGACCACCAAGAGGGCCCAGATAGAAGACCTTAGCCTGTGGCCTTAACCATCAACAGTTCTCCCTTCCCTGCAGCAACCCACCCTGTCTGGTGCAATGGCTTCTCACCCCAGGTGGTGCTGCCCATTCTCTCACATTAGCCGCAATCTTAAGCAATTGAAAATTTACTTCTGCTGTCATATTAGCCACATTTAAAATACCTAGTGGCCACATGTTTGGTGCACAGAAGATACAGGGTGACTGACAGCTGTGGATAGTAGTCACTGCTGTCTCTTCCTTTCCCTCTCGGGTCAACCAGCATTTGGCCCAAAGCCCCTTCCGCAGCCATTTCCAGCCTCAGTGTTTCCCCCAAGTCAGTGTCACAGATTCCTAGGCCTGGGTATAGCCTCCACCTGTGATCCTTAGGAGGGACCCCTGCTATAGCTTGGGGTGGAGGAATGGGTACCACGCGTTTCTGCCACCAGCTTCTCAGCTTTTGCAGACGCTAGGGGCTGCAGTGACTCCCCTGTGGGTCTAGACCTCTCACGTAGCTCCGCTGGAGTTGGTGGTATCCACCTCACAACCACTGGGGAATTAACACATTAGCTCCTTAAAGAGCACAGAGAATTTGAGCTAAGAATCCCTGTCATACCATAGTAGAGGAAGCTGCCTCATGGGGGGTGACTGCCTAGTGTTTAGATAACACAATTCATTACTTTATTTTTTAATGAAGTTTTATTGGCACAGAACCATAAACATTTGTTTAAAATATTGACGACTACTCTGGGAGAGAAACCCTATGAGCCTAATCAGGGCCTGAGAGTTGATGGCAGGAGACCCCTGTGGCTATGAGAAGGTGATTTGTAACTGGGTGCTGTGAAGTAGAGGGTGTCTCAATGTTTTGTGGCAGGATGGAGACAGGGTAATCCAAGCTGTTTCAAACTCACAGCAACCTTCCTGCCTTGGCCTCCTCAGTAGTAGTATTATAGGCATGCACCACCGCATGCAGCTTTGTCTGGGAAGATAGAAAAGAAATGTCTACTTACCCCAAGTAGAGAGGACGCTGGCAGGCTTCAAGTCCATCTTGGCGAGTTGATGAATTTATTGGGGTTACTTACAGGAGCATATGTGACACACAGGCAGCTGTACCACCAAGAACGCCTACTCCTAGTCACTTTTACCTCTTGTATAATTTAGCGCCAGGGTGCAGTTGGGCAGGAGGGAGTTAAAGTTGGAATCTCAGGGGAGGTTCAAGAGAGGGCCTTGTGAAGGTCTAGTAATTTTCCTACCCTCCCTCCAAGAAGGACTGTTAACAGCCCCATTCCCTTAGATAGAACTATCCGCTGTACAGCCTGTGGGCCAAGGTCTTTGGAGGTCACCACAGCTCTTCTGTTCCATGAATGTGATGGTCATGTCAAGTCCTAAGGAAACAGCTATTATAGCAGGGGCATGAGGTGAAGGGACACAGGGTTGCACTGGGCCTTATCCTGCACCTTCAGACTCTCAGTGCAGCAGGAGAGCAACTGAGGGGAGGAGGAAGAGCCTGGGAGCTCCGAGTTTACTCTTCCAGCCTCCAAGAATGAGGCCTATATGGGAGGTGTTCCCGCATGCATGGGGGTGTGTTTACACCTGCTTCCCTACCTAAGACTCCAGCTCTCTGGCTGTATCTGGGGCTCTTGATGGGCATTGAGATGTTTAGGTCCATGAACTTGACTTTCAGGGTTCTTGCTGGCCTATAAGTCTGATCTTTTGAGGAACAATGGCTTCTGCCTGATCCCTCCCTTCCTTCCTGCCTAGTGTATGCAGCCTGACTCTTCTAGGCTTGGGGACAACATGGGAGATATGACCTAGGATGAGAAAATGAATATACAGAGCTAGGTAGGACATCTAGCAGGGAGTCTGCAGGTGACAGTGTGACTCCTTCTAGACCCAGATGACCAAGCTCGGAGAGGAGATGAGCCTTCGTTTCCTGAAAAGGGAAGCCAAACTGTGTGGCTTCCTGCAGAAGAGCTTCCTGGCCCTGGAGCAGGTAGAGTCCTCAGCGAGGCTCGGTGTCCCCATGGCTGGTGGGGCAGGGCGTAGACTCATAGTGGTCAGTGGTGTCTCTGCAGAGAATGAAGGCCTCGGAGAGTGTGCGGAAGAAGGCCGAGGGCAGCCTGAGAGAGGAGCTGGAGTGCCGCTGGCAGAAGCTGCAGGAGCTGACTGAGGAGCGCTTACGGACCCTGTGGGCTCAGCGTGAGGTAGGCTGGGCTGCCAGGGAAGAGGGGAGCTGGGGTGGCCATCAGGGCTCAGGGCCACTTCTGCCACAGCAGGAGGATGAAGACCACTTACTGGAGCAGTGCCAGGGCTTGGATGCAGCCGTGGTCCAGTTGACCAAGTTTGTGCGGCAGAACCAGGTGTCACTGAACCGTGTCCTGCTGGCTGAGCAAAAGGCCCGGTGGGTGTACTCCTTGGACAGTGAGCCACCTACTTCCTGGCTCAGGAATGGACCATAGCGCTGAGCTCAGCAGGGGTATCCCCTTCCTCCCCTGTTCCCAGCAGCCAGATCACTAAGCCAATGGATGTGTTGTGACAGAGTAGTGAGTAGCTGCCCTCTGCTGGAGCTCCTGTCCTGCCCTTACCTCATCTCACTGGGAGTCACAGCCCCTTCTTGGTAGCACCCATCCTCTGGTCTGTGGGATCTCCTAGAAGGTCCCAGAGCTAGGCATCGGACCCTCGCACTGAGGGACAGTCTCGGTACTAACCTGCAGGGAAGCCAAAGTGAGCCTGGAGGAGAGCCAGGCTGGGGAGCTGGCCTCCTATGTACACGAGAACCTGGAGGCTGTGCAGCTGGCTGGCAAGCAGGCCCAACAGGAGACACTGGGCGCACTGGAGCTGGTGAGGGGCTGAGTGGGCTGGAGTTCATAAGGACCCCCCCATACACACAGGCATGGGCATCTAGCTTGGGCATCCCTGACCCCTTCTGATACCTACAGCTCCAAGAAAAGAGCCAGGTCCTGGAGGGGTCAGTGGCTGGACTGGCCCAGCAGCTGAAAGACCTCAGTGACCACTGCCTGGCTGTGAGCTGGAGACTGGACCTTCAGGAGCAGACACTGGGCGTGAGACTGTCCCAGGTGAGCCCAGCAGTCCTGTGAAGAAGGGTAGTAGCCAAGAAAGGCAGAAGGTGGAGGCCGGATCCCACCAAGCACTGAACCCTGGGCCAGGCCCCGGTTCTACAGCAGCCTTGGCTTCTGGAATTCTTTTTTTTTTTTTTTTTTTTTTTGGTTTTTCGAGTTAGGGTCTCACTCTAGTCCAGGCTGACCTGGAATTCACTATGTAGTCTCAGGCTGGCCTTGAACTCATGGTGATCCTCCTACCTCTGTCTCCCAAGTGCTGGGATTAAAGGAGTGCACCACCACGCCCGGCTTGGAATTCTTATTCTTAAAAAAAAAAAAAAAACAGCTTTATTAAGATGACAATTCACCTTTTAAAGTCTACAATAGTGGGGGTTTTTTTGTTTGTTTTGTTTTGTTTTTTGCTGTTGTTTTGAGGTAGG
>PVHP010024882.1:9305-26120 GCA_004024765.1 Zapus hudsonius
CCCCCCACATACACACTACATATACATACACACACCACATATACATATACACATACACATACACACACACCACACATATACACATACCACACCCCCCCACACACATACACACACACCACACATTCCTCCCCACATACACACCACATACCACACACATACATATACACACACAAACCACACACATACACATGTACACACACACACACCCCACACAGGTAACCACACACACCACATATACATATACACACACACCACACATACACACACACACACACACACACACACACACACAGCATATAGCCCCAGGCTTTCTCCAACCTCTACAAGGAAGAAGTTTAGAAGTCACTCTGAACTACACTCAGGGGCTTGCTCTGGAAAGAAGCAGAGAAGGCACCTAAAAAACAATTTACAAACCTTCTTCTTTGAACACCTGTGCAGAAGCCAGCCCAGAAACACCCAGAAACACCAGCTCCAAGCTTGATTTCAGGGGAGCCATTTACACAGAGATTTGCATTTTTAAAATGCTCAAGTTACTGGGTACAAATGAGTCTTAACTACAGACTCATTTTCAAATTTTACATAAATCCTGAACTAGTTAAAAAATCATAAAACCCCTTAAAAGAAGCAGTCAGTAGACTTGTGTGGTGACGGCAGGAAATTAGCTGTATTGTTGAGGAACAGATGGTTTACATTATACAAACCCTTTAGGCTAAACTTGTTTAGGTCTGGCATATTGTAAATTATATTTTCGTAATGAAAGTGAAATGACCTCTGCTTGACCTCAAATGAGGTTTGGAAAACTATGGAAGAAAATGAAGTCATAAAGTTTTGGCAGTTCAATTTTGGCTCATTTCAAGTTAAGGGGTTATAAATCTGTTTCGTTTTTGTTTGACAAGTATTTGTCATACAGAGATGTACAAAATGTAAAGAAGTGTAAAATACACAAGAGGCACCGAGCCAAAGTAAACCAAGTACAAAGAACACTGGAACAAGCCGAGTCCGGCCTCCTATCTCTTCATCACTCCCTCCATTAGCTGAATGACAGGATGGGCTCCGTTTATTATATGCTGTGAGGCAATTAAGTACCTTAAAACTGAAACAGGCTTTCAGTTTAAATGTTAACATTTTTACTTTTCAAAGTAAACACACATCTGCCTCAGTTCGGTTTTGAAAATGATGTCATTTTGGAGGGGAGGAGGGATGAAGACGATGTGGAAGATGGGACATTGGTCAAGATCTAGTAGCGAGGTCCTCCCTTGGTCATTTTGGGAGAGTAACCATCGGAGAGTTTAAAGGTGCTCTCTGCAGAAAGAAGGCAGAGGAAGAACGTTTCTGCTGTGAGTCACTTGACTGGTGGAGAAGGTGGAGGGGACCTAGCAGGCTGGTGTCACTGGTCTGTCACCTGAGGGAGGAACTCTGAGTAGGGATGTGTGTCACCATTCTCATTTCTTAACTTTTGATATGAAAGTGATAAGCCATGAATAGAGTTGTTTTTTTTTCCATTAGTATGCAGGTGGCTACAGGTGGGGAAGAAGGGCTGCTTGCTCCTTTCACACCTGGAGTGACCACACATTTGTAAGAACACCTGAGGCAGGGCAACTTACCACTGGCTGCTCCCTTTTCACAGGTGATAACCTCAGGAAATGCGGGAGGCCTTTGTGACTGGCCACCGACATTCTGTGAAGCAGGAAGTCTGCACTGGGGCCTTCACCTCACCCCTGCGTGGGGAGGATGGTTCTGGTTTTGAACACAACTTGGAAGTAGAGGCTAAGATGAAATTGAGAGCTACATTATTGTTGGGGGGGTTAAACTCAGAGCTGGAAGGGGGCTCTCCCAGCAGGTGCTGAAGAACTGGAGTTCATATTCTCACAGTCATCTGCAAACCTCTCTGCAACCCCTGTCCCTCAAGGCCACATCAGTTCCTGTGATCAGGTGACCAGTCTGGTTGTGGCCCTGGGTTCTCCATCAGAAGCAGACTCTGGCTGGATACAAATGCAGCAGGTGCCTCGGATGGCATTTGTACTTGCCCATCAGAGGACCGAAGAGACAGGCCTCATGAAGGAAGATGGGTAGTTTGGGTGGCAGGATGTAGGAGGGCATTAGGAAGTCCTTCAACTCTTTGGAAGCATGGCTTTCTCTGAGTTCTGCTTGACTCCTTTCTGAATCTCAAATACTAACCAGTGCAGGCACCAGGACCACCCAGATGACCCGTTCAAGCAGATGTCTAGGCCCTACCCTAGAGTTTCCAATTCTGTGGGCCCAAAGTTCCCCATATTAGGCAGTCCCCATGTGAGGTAGAAGCACTTTGTCTGGAAGCCTCACTTTGAAGCGAAGTGGAGATGGCCTTCTAGATCCCTACTTAGCAATGTGGGTGCCCTGCAACCCTGCTCCACACAGGGTGAGTGATCACAGTGTGTCTCAAGAACCTAATGGAGTTCTGCCTACACAAGGTGGGTGGGGAAAACACTCTGCTTAAAAATAGGCTTTGGAACTGTCAGGTAGAAAAACATGTAAGAGTTGTTGGTCTGTGCTCTCCACAGTTACTGTAGTAGTGAGAGTCAAGGTTTTGCAACATAAATCTCTCTATAGCTTGAGCCATGCCATCTGTTTTCATGAAGATCCACTCAGCATATATATATATATATATATATATATATATATATATATATATATATGTTTTTTTTTGAGGTAGGGTCTCACTCTAGCCCAGGCTGACCTGGAATTCACTATGTAGTCTCAGGGTGGCCTTGAACTCATGGTGATCCTCCTACCTCTGCCTCCCCAGTGCTGGGATTAAAGGCATGCGCCACCACGCCGGCTTCATATATTTTAATAGCTGGTTGTACCAGCTAGTCTAGCAATACTAATCCACCCTATTCCAGAGTAGACACACCAACCAGTGTGTGAGAGGAACACAGCTCCTACCCTGATGTGTGTACTCTGAGACAGACAGCTACGATGCATTCAGTGCTTGCCATACACCAAAAACCAAGATTGTAACAATGGCCAAGAGACATATGCACACCTGAATGCCCGTGTGTTAGGATGCAAATTCTTTGCATATATCAACTCCTATCACCCTCATTAATGACCCCACAAGACTGGTAAATATAGTTAATTTACAGATGGAGAACCCAAGGGGCACAGTACCCCCACAGCTGGTGGGGGCGCAGTTCAGATTCCACAGCCACCACGCCAATGACTACATCGTGTTCCCGCCTCTGCCCTCGGAGATAAGTGCTTTTCCCCATGGATTCACTGAATCCTCATCACAGACCTCTGGGATTCATACTATGGATTCCCCTTTTCATAAATTAAAACATTCAGGCTTTTGCTAGTTAAGTAACCTGCTTGAAGAAGTACAGCTATGATAGGCTGATGCCAAAACTGAAATCCAATCATGTCTGATCCCATGCTGCAGAACTTTTCTGGAAAGAGGTGCAGTTTTCACTTGACCAGAGGGCTCCCATTTTAAGAGCATGATGGTCACTGGCATGTCAAGGCTAAAGAACCTTCTGGTTCCTGAGCTAGACTTCATTCTGACTGTCCTGTTGGTTGCTGGGTAAGTTGAACAGACACCTTTTCAGGAATTGGGCTCAGAAGTCCTGGAGAGAGAGTTCTCAGAGGTAGCCTTGCAGCTTACCACTTACCTTCAGAGCTCATTTTCCTTTCCTGTACATTTTGCTAGCTCTTAGGTTAACAATGTTAGATTCATAAAAGAATTTATTGCAGTCATACACAGATGAGCAGTGCACATCTTTAAAGTTCACTTGGGGAGGGTGTGGACATTTTTAAGGACTACATCTGAGCTGAGAGACTTCAGGCTTATGAAATCAAATTCTAGGGGGAGTTCTGACCAGGATTTGCCATATTTGCACAGCACTCAGCCTCATTTCTCTGAAAGTCATTTAACTTCAGAGGCAGGTCTTTTCTCTGTTATGTACAATGCAACTATCTGGTAGTCGGAATGTTTGGTGGTGAACAGGGTTGGTTCTGTGATGGAACTCCTTTAAATGTCTATGGTTAAGCTTCCATTCTGCTCTGAGCGAGAACAGACACCAGTGCTTTTAATGTCAGATTGACCACCATGTGCTCTTAACTTGGACTCAGATATCTCAGCAAGCCTGAAAAGTAAGGCCGTAGAGTGAAAGTGTGAGTCTCTGGGCTCTGGACCTGGGAAGACCCGGGTTGGAGCTTTGGCTCTGCCTTTAACTAGCTATGTGACTTTGGGCAAATCTTAATCTGGAGGCTTTTTTTTTTTTTTTTTTTTTTTACCCTAAGCACAAGGCTCCAAGAGTACTTCCTGTTTAGGGTTGTTACACAGACTCTACCGAGATAATGCACCATCACCTCCATGAGGAGGCACTCACTCTAGCACAACAAGCTTTGAGACTTGTTCCCTAGAAGCAGGTTCTGAAGACAACAGTTCTCCAGCAGAGGTTTGGTCCTGGATGCCCTCCCAGCTGCCTTTCAACCTTGATGTATTTTTATGCAGGTGTGAGAAGGGCATGGAGCAGAATTTGTGCCAACAGGATGGGCTCTTTAAAGAGGGACATCTATGATTCTATTTGCTCTGTTTCTAGCTTGATTCATACTGTGGGTTGTTGGGTTCTACAGTTTCCCCCTCAGGCTAGATGGTCCCATTCATAACAACTGGCTTCATAAAAAGATTATAGTCATCATCACAACAAAATAATTTCTACCTATTGAGCACCTGTGAGCTGCCAGAAACACTATCTCAACGTATCCAAAACTCTCCTTTTAAGTGCTATTTTTATCTTTTCTCTAAGGTGAGAAAAGAATAAAAAAAAAAAGGTTCAGGGAGGTAATTGATTTGCTTAAGATCTTACGCCAGTAGATAATAGAGCCAAGATTTGTAATCTTGCCTTTGTGCCTCTAAATCCTAGCTCTTTGAAGTCTATCAAACTGCTTCCTAAAAATATAATGAAGGGGAAAATGTGTTTGGAAAAGTAAGCTAGGCCCAGATGACAGGGACACAGGGGTGCTGGGGTGAATTTTATAGCTCCTTCAAAGCTAGGAGACATTTCATTCAGGGATAAACAGGGAGGCACACCAGAGAATGGAAGCAGAATGAGTCAGAGAAAGAGGAAAAAATGAAAGAGACAGGAGGAATGCCAAGGAGAAAGTAGTTCAAGACAGTGGTTAAGAATCTCAAATGCTCCAGAGAAAGCAGAGGAAGAAGGCTTGGGAGGATGGCTGGTGAGTCTCAGGAGGTCTTGATTACAGGATGACGAGCTCAAGAGCTCTGTGAGACAGCAGTGTCAAGGACTGAGGGGAACAATTATTGGGCAGGGTTAAGCATGAAATGTACTGACATCCAGGAAGGACATGGGTTCACAAAGGGTTACCAGCCTTCAGCCAGGCTCTCAAGCAGCTGGCTAGGTTAGATGAAGGTAAACTGAGGAATAGAATACAGCACCTGCTTCAGAAAGGGAGACCACTCCAGCCTCCCTCCATAGCCCTCCCATCTTCCACTCATCAGTCAGGAGCTGCTGGAACCTGACCAGGGCTTCTCAGACTTGGCTGTGGCCCACTCAGGCTTGCCTTGCTTCTTCTGGTGGCCATTGGCAAACTCCCCAACTCCTTAGCGTCTCTGTCTGCCTAACCCCAGGCAGAGTGCCCTCTGCCCCATGTTTTGGAGGGGGGACTCTTTCTCAGACTGGAAGTGGTTTGGCAAGGTGGATTCAGAGGAAGGAGGAGAAGCCAAGAGTCAAAGCAAAGAAGGGAAGTTGAGTCTCTAGGCTCCTTCGTTCCCACAGCGCTGAAAACAGTGCTTTTCTCTTATCCCTCTGAATAGCTGAGAAACTGATGACAGTGATGGCTTCCCAAGATCCCCCAAACAGAGGGAGGGAGCCCCAGGGAAAGCCACCCTACTCCCACCTGTCCATGGCTCTGCACTAAATGGCCTCTCTGGCCCACTGGCTTCCTTTCCTCAGTTAAGCTTCAGCTTCATCAGGCACTTCCTTCAGACACACCGCCCTCCTCTCTGGGGCCCAGTCTGGGCAACTGCCTATTGTCCTGGGGAGAGGGTATCATTTTCTAATCTCCCAGAGACGCCTCCTCTCCTTAATCCAAAGGCTCAAGGGAACATGAGCAGTTCCACAAGTGAAGAAAGACGGAAAGAGATAGTTTCCATCCCGAAGGGCACATTCGACTGGATAAATAAGAAGTGGAGTCTGGCTTTGGAATAGGCCAAGGAACAGTGGGCACAGGGGAGGACCGAGCAGCATCCGGCCCTCATTCCTTATTCATCCTTGAAGGGAAACATTCTTGCGCTTTTGCTCTGGTCCAGGGTCTGATTCAGGGCGTCCCCTTGTCTTGCTTGTGTGTGTCCCTTCCTTTTAGATTTTATAGGTACATGCAATATTTATGTGGCAGTGACCTTTCAAAGCAGTTTTAGAGATTGACTGTTTACATTTAGGAAGTTTCTTTAAGGTCTATGATGTCCTTTGTGTGTTTTCCAAGTAAGGCACTCAATAAGAACCAAAACAAACAACGGAATAACTCAGATTTGGTCAGAGCCAAATCTCTTAGGAGAATTAAAAAAAACAACAAGTATTTGAGTCATTCCTGTGTCCAGACTTGGTCCAGAAGGGCTTGTGAGGCATTTAAAGCTGAATTCCAAGCCCTTGGGAAATTTTGTAAGGAAAACTTCAAATATTATTTCAAAACTATGAAAAGGTTTACCTCACCAAGGCTCATGCCAGGGTATCTATCTCTTATTTGTCTTTGACCATGGAGAATGGAGAAGTATTAGTACTCTGGACAAAAATGTATATCCTTCCTGGACCTGGGATCACATCACTCAGGCTGGTGGCTAATCCTGAGGGCCTCTTCATACTTTGTAAGAAGCCAGGGGTGCCTGAGGTTATTCACCACACATGACCAGAGAGAATCATATTTATATGTTTACTGCCCCCTTTTGGGTACAGTTACTTTGTGTGAGAACAAGGGCTTTATTTAGAGCTGAAAAACCCTATCGTCACATCTTCTCTCTAATAGCTACTTTGCCTTTGACCTGAACCTTTGACCTCAATTTTAAGTCTAGGTCCCCTGATTACACAACAATGATAATTTCCACATTATATAATAGCTATGGAGATTAAACATGATCAGGTGTATAAAGGCTCTTGGCCTAAAGTTCTTGAGAATGTGTAGGCTAACTCTCTCTATTCATGCCACAAAGATCTCTGAGATCTTCATTTGAAAAACTATGCTAATTCAAAACTTCTTGCCTGTTAGATATGATGTGTTACAAACAAAACTCCATGAAAAATGGAATGAAGGTAATGATCAAGGCTAATCTACAAGACAGGTAATTTTCTTTAGTGGAAGGCATTGTTCCATGGCTCATGGTACAGCCTGTTTCTCCAGGACAATAGCCATTGTGTGGTATGACTGCTGTAACCAACTAATCTAGGTCTGTCTACCCAGGTTTCCCAACACTTCTTATGTGAAATGACAGAGCAGAAATCTCACGGAATAAGAACTGTGGTACTAGAAGCTGAAAAGCATGGGAGACGTAAAAGTACCCCAGGGCAACTACTGTTTCTTTGAGAATATACAATAATAGTATAAACCCCTTCCTTTTCTTTTACCTTTGTAGGAGTATTACGTAGTAAGGGTTGAATACAGTCTGGCAGAGAATGTTATCATGTATATAAATCAGCTAGCCAGAAGGTAGGATATCATAAGAATTGTACCCCTATGCTGAGCATCCCCACAAACTTACTATCTCCAGTATATGCATTTTGAATGGCAAAAACTCACTTAGCAAGGAAACAGAGGTTTTGCTCGAGACAGAACATTTGAAAATGAATTTCTAACATTTGAAGAACCCCCAAACCTCACCAGCAAATATTACTTTGTTATAAAATAAAAATAGAAAAATTTAAAAGTTCAAGAGAAAAAAGGCAAAATTAAATGGCTGAGGGATAATTGTCCCAATGGCTGGGTTGCACTTACCAGGCTTCTTACAAGATGAGTTAATTTGTATGTGAAGACATTTTTTCTTAATATCTTACTATGAAGGTTCATAGAATAATATGGTCACTAACCCACAGAGAAGGTAAATATTTGTTGTATGAATGGTCCTGTGGATTTGGAACAAGATGAAAAGCTAAGCATTTGGAAGCTGGAATCCTGAAGTATTTAAATGAATCTCTTTGCAGAGAGGCCTGAAAGCAAAGTGCCGGCCTTCCTGAAAGAGAACCCTTGCTGGGTTTCAGTTCCAAGACATGGAATGGGAGCTCCATTCACAGGAAGGGCAGTGACCTTGGGATCCTCACCAGGACCTGGAGCAGCCCATTGCTGAAAAGCCATAAGAACGCCCTGACCTATCCCAGAGTGAGGTATTGGCAGGCACAGAGCAGTGTTCAGAGTTGGCTGGAAGGACAACCTTTCTCTTAAAACATTCTTAAACCAAAGAGAAAGGGATTTAACGGAGGCCTAAAGAAGACTTTTATAAAGTGCAAGCACATGACCTAAAAGTCACCATCTTAATCATTTAAAATCATACAGTATCAGTTACATTCACATTGTGCTCCACATACAGGATTTTTTTACCAGTGAAATTTGTAAACAGTGTTCAACTTCTCTCGTTTTTTTTTTTTTTTCTTTCTTAGTTTGGTAGAAGAGTCTAGAATACACTTCTTTGAAATTTTGAAAACCAGCTCATAGCCTGAGCCCTGGAGGCCTGAGTGAGACTCGCTCTGGCTCAACAACTTTTGGTTCTGGGTCAACATGGTCTGGGTCAGGCTCCACGCTGTTGAGTATTTGTTCTCAAGTTGCCTCTGAAAAAGGCAGACTTGGGTTAGTTTTTGTTTGTTTGTTCGTTTTGAGACAGGGCCTCACTATGTAGCCCAGGATGGCCTTCAACTCCTTATGATCCTCCTACATGGGCCTCTCAAATACTGGGCTGGCAGGATGAGCCATCATGCCTGGCTAGTTTCCGCATTTGCTAAAAACAACTCTGGTGCCTGTAACAGTGACCATCCTTCAGTTATCAGCATGGGAGGGCTGTGGTCCCTAGCTTTCACCTAAAGCCCATGGCCACTCTTACCTTTGGTTTGTATGCGTTCAGCATGGACATCTCTACATTTTGGCCTCTGACAGGTTTCGGTTGCCTCTGAACTGGTGGTGATGATGACTTCTGGTTATTTCGGCAGACACAGATAAAGAAGAACAGGAAGGCAATGGCCAGGGGAATGGCCACACTTGGCACCAGAATGTATAGGATTTCCATTTTATTCTTCTCTTTCGAATCCTTTGAATCTGGGTACAAAAAAGAACAAGAGTTATACTTGTTAAAACAACGTATAATATTACACTGCATAGTCTAAAATGACCTATTCTTTTATACACACAAATCCACTGTGAGAAAAAAAAATCCAGTGTTTATTACAATTTGTTTCTATCAAACCCTCCACATAATTTATAGAAGTTTAAAAGTTTAAAGTTCAAACGTTTAAAAATTTCAGAGGAACATTATGGAGGTTTTGGATGTGTGTGGGAGCCTCTGATGTTGCCTCCCTTGAACAGCAGACCTGCATTTCTCTAGCACCTTAAAAGTTAAATGCCGTGGGAATGGACTGTATATATCGCAAGGTCTTAATGTGGACCACAGGGCTCTTCCTCTACTGGCTGTTAGCCCAAGTCAGCGGCTTCACCATGTGCTCCTGAACTTGTGCCCTGTATTGGCAGTTACAGACATCCAGGGCCAAGTCCTGAATTTTCCAGAATCAACATCACTAAAGGATCCTGGTCCCAGTGTCCCAAAAGTCCCAGGCTTGAGAATTTGGGACCCTGAAGGCAGGGTGTGTTTGGTCTGCCTTGAGCCTGAGAAAATCATTCTCATCTCCAAGTCTCACTTTCTCTCAGTTGCAGAAGTGAAGTGAATGTTCTGGAAGGTATCTACAATTCCCTCCAGCACAGAAGCACTATATAACTTGACACTTTCTGAAACCCAGAATTCATTTTAAATGGTTTCATATGAACCCAGTAATTACAAGTGCTAACACTTTGAAGTATATTTTTGAAATCTTATACATTCACTTTCCCATTGCTTGGCAAAGAATGTAACGTGTATGGAAGGCTGTGAGCCATGCTTTCCTTCTCATTGGCTTGAGCCTGACCATTAAAACCAAAAACATTGGGCATATATCATCATTAATGAATTATTTGACGGGTAAAAACAAACACAAGAATTACGGGATGGTAATTAGAGGGGTTACAATAATGACCACCGAGATCAGCTGTCTTTCTTTAAGAAAATCCAAAGTGTAGAAACTCAAATCGACATAACATTCAGAGATGATTATTTACTTTCTAGAAGTATTAGCATGCTTCTTTTTGGCTAGCCTTTCCCTCCATCAGTAGATCAATAAACAAAAGCTGTTGTATGCCAAGCACTCCTCCAGGAGCAGGGAATGTGGAAGGAATTTCTGTATGTCCTCTACCCGGAGGAAGCTCCCAGCCTCACAAGGAAACAGAGAAAAGATTATTTAATACACTGTTATAAATTCTGAAATGGAAGTGAGAATAGAATAATATCAAATGTTATTCTTTAAATAAGGAGGTTCCTTGGCACATGCAAACGAGAGCTGTCTTTATTTGTACATACTTTCTGTGAACCGTTTTCTTCAATGAGACATAGCAGTAATGAGCCACATTTTGCCTCCCTTTCAAGTAAACAGACTCAGGATGAGATCTTAGGAAGGAGCACCCAAAATTGGATGTTGGGACACCTTCTATGTGTTAGCACTCCCAAGGGCTTTGGAGTGTGTTGGATGGTGGGGGGGAGAGATGCCGTGAGCTATGGTGGTTACATCTGGTTATTGAGTAGAATATATGAAACTTCTAAGATTTGTTTGCTGTTATAGTAAGTGTTGGTAGTTGTGGTAAGGAAGCCAGAGTGAGGCTTGGAGAGAGAGGAGTAGGGAGATTTTAGGGGAAACAGGCAAGTGGTGGGACCAAAGACAGAGGGTGAAAAAATCTAAGAGGGGGGACAGGAAAAGGAAGGGAGGGGAGAAGGGAGGGACACACGACACTAAAGATGGTATGAATGAGCACTATGGAAACCTACTTCTTTGTTAGCTAATAGAGAGAGAGAGAGAGAGAGAGAGAGAGAGAGAGAGAGAAAGGGAATGTGTATATGTGAGTGAGTTTAAGTGGAAATTCTTTCTGGGGTGGAGAAAGTTTTACCCTGAAGCCATAGATTATTACCAGTAAATCCCAGTGCAGGACATGGGTTTCCTCTCAACAGTGAGCTCTTGATCAGGACCCTCAAAACTATGCAGGCTATTGCCAAAGCACTTGCTTACCTACCAGAACTAGACTGTAAGACCCTATTTCTGAAGACACCATGGGTGATGATTGCAGGCTAGTGAGAAATTAAACTGGAACTGAGATGGGAGCCATCTATCTCCCTGCTGTCTAGCTCTCATAGTGCCAGAAAGTGCTAGGCAAGCTACCGAGGAAAAAAAGTCACCAGCAGTGTCACTACAAGCTACAAAATCAATCAGCCAGGCAAGAGGTACCCATAGATGCAATCCATAGATGTCCCCATAGATTGCATCTCTAAACACAGTTACAATAGTGGCACATAGGCTATGGGGAATCATTGCTCTCTGGTTGGATATGGCTTACAAAGTCATAGACCAAACAGGGAAGCCTCCACTGCTCTTTGGCTAAATAGAGATGTTATGCCCATCAAAAAGCCATATAAATGTATACGCTTATGCTCTTTGATTAATGATGTTCTCACTTTTGGTTAGAGAACCTTCTGTTTCCAGATGACAGTGAATACCAGGGAGACCCAAGACTCATCAAAACGACAAGAAGAGAAAGCCCAGCTATTTAGCACTGGAGGGGTCATCTCTATCACTCTTGCCAGGGCTCTGGGAACATTGCAGAGGGAGTAACAGAATGAATATGAGTGATGCTCTCATTGCCAGAGAACGATCTCTATGAAAACAGCGGGAGACACTGAGGAGACTCAAAACTCATCAAAGTAGAAAAGATGAGGTTGCCAAGAGCTCAACACTTAAAGGAGACGTCTATCACACCCTGTGTGGCTCAGGGGACATTGGGAAGAGGGGGCAAAAAGAATGCAAGATCTATAGGGTGTGTCATGGTTAGATCCAGGTGTCCCCCACACATAGATGAATGTGTTCTGAATGATCCATCCTCAGCTGATGGCAGTTTGGGTTTTACAACCTTGCTGGAGTTGTGTTGTTGGGGGTGGGATTATGAGGAGTATAAGCCAGCTTCCCCTTGCCAGTATTTGGCACACCTTCCTGCCATTGTTTGCAGTGCTGTGGCAGAGGTGATGTCCACCCCTCTGCTCATGCCATCACTTTTCCTGCCAGGATAGAGTCTTCCCTGGAGTCCGTAAACCAAATAAACCCATTCCTCCACAAGCCGCTTTTGCTCAGGTTCTTTCTGTGCAGCAACAGAGAAAGCTGACCGCAACAGGTGGGAAGGTGTGCTGTGGGGGCACTGGTCTCCTGACATGAATCATTCATGACCCCACAGTGGTTACCGACACCCCCTAAGACCTGCAATGTTTGGAGCCCATCAACATTTTGACAGAAAGATGGAAGCAGACCAAATGGAGTGACATACCAAGCAAAGGATGACCTTGAAAGAGAAGGGGTCTCAGCTGATTGGGGGTGGGGATCAAAGATGGTAATGATGGGAACATGATCAAATTACAGTATGTTCATCTACAAAAGGTCTCATTAAAAAAAAAAACAAAAAACAGGTGGTAGGGTGCAAAATGAATGAAGATTATAACTATGTTAAAACTTAGAAACAAACAAAAGTATTTCTTTTTCTGCTGACTCAAAGTCCTGTTTGTTATAATTATTATAATGGATCAGATACTTTTCAAAATAAATTCACTGGATCCTGACAACAAAGTCCAGGAGAAAGGTGATGGCCGGAACCCCTTTTCTTTTGAGTGGCTAAGCAAAAGCCAAGGAAATGCAGCCTAGTCGGTCAAACACTGGGAATGTCCTGGGCAGTCCTGCTTCCTGCCTCCAGCTCTACTGTGACTAGAGATGTCCTGCTCTTTTACACCTCTCTTCTCATGGCGAGAAAGGTGGGAGCAGCACTGACGCTCTGCGAGACATAAGCTCTGAACTTCCCATTGAGGCAGGTCAATATTGAGCACAGACATTGCTGGAGACCCTATTAAACACTGCTCATCTGGGGACGCACAGGAAGGAATCAGATGAGTGGGAGAATGTTCACTGCGGAATCTCGTGTGAGCTCATGTGAACACACACACACACACACACACACACACACACACACACACACACACACACACACACACACACACGGTTTTCACACAGTACAGACAAGGTGGCCGATGAAGGGAAGTAGTTTTCAAGCCAGAAACTTCTGAAGCCTTTGTCATCCAGGTCAGTTTGAGGCAGCATTTAGCTGCTCTGAGGAAATTCACCTGTAATATACTTCATCCATTTGTAACCAACAAAGTAACAGGAAAAGTACCTATCTTAGTACCTCTTGCAACTCAAAAGTTTTCTCTTAGAGAAAAGGTGTATGCTGGGGTCAATGTTTCCAGCTAGAAATTCCAAACATCTTAAGCAAGAATCACCCTCTCTGATCTCCATCTCCTCCTCTGTTGAACAGGAATATGAAAAGCCTTCTCTCCCAATCTTCTTTGGTTCCCGTGACAATCAAATGGGATCAAGTTCAAAAAAGAACCCTACATAATTGAAGATTGCTGTTCAGTTGGAAGATGCTATATAATTAGCATTATAGAATTTCTCCATATGGGGCGGGAATCTCTGCTATTATTCTTGGGTTTTCAGTGAAATCATTATCAGTGTAATGATTACAAAAGGAATGAGGCTAATTTGGTGTTAATGTAAGACTAGTCCTTTTCCAGCCTAGAATTTTAGCAACAAGAGAAAGTAAGGCCTCACCTGTCTGCAAACAAAGGAGTCTATTCTGCATTGGCTCCCTATCATATTATTCACGGAGGGCCATTCATTGTACAGGGGCAGTGGGGCAAATGCCCCTGCAGGTCTGCTGGGGAACAAATTTCAAGAGATTAAATCCTTTAAACACTAGATTCAGCTCCTGTGCTCGAAGAAGACCTCAGAGCCGCACAGTGGGTGCAGTGTCTTCTTGCCAAGTGAAATAATCCCACAGGACAACACATGGCCATGTTGGAAGTGATGGAAGGCCAACTCAGGCTCTGTTAGTCTCCAATACAATGTGATTCTTTCCCCACGCCTCTACTCTTGGCTCAAAACCCAAAACAAAACAAAATGAAAAAAAAAAAAAACCTTTCAAAAAGATACTTCATAAAACAATTAACCTACTCATGAAAATTTACAAAACAAATACCCAGACAGTCTAAATGGTTTCATTCCTTGGATTAATCCAGACCTTTGGTGGTGTGTCAATTTCACAGAGAGAAATTTTAAGTCTAGGTAGGATGAGTGAGCCAAAGCTAGGAGCAATACAGCCTCTCTGTCCTCAATGCTTCTGGGCTCTCTACACTCCATTACTAATAAGAGCTGGCAGGTGGCTCGGTGGTCAAAGGTGCTTGCTTGCAAAGCACCTACTGGCCGGGGTTCAATTTCCCAGCCACTCACATAAAGCTGTATAGGTGTTTATTTGCAGTGGCAAGAGACCCTGGTTTTTAAAAGCTGCCTTATGATATGGTGTGGCCTTTTACTATTCTCTGAACTTCCAAGGCTCCCTTTCAAAGAGGAGTCATGGTTGGTAGGGATCAGTGATGGTTAAGTTTTGTTGTCAACTTGACCTTTCAAGTAATCTTGGGTGGGTCTCTGAGGATGTTCACAGGAAGGCAGCCTCTCAGTAGGGGGCAGGATGTAAAGAAGCTAGAAGTAAACATCCTTTCCTGTGTGGGCAGTGCAGGAAGGAAATTCCAGAGACTCAGGAAGCCATTAAGTCTGGGATAGGGTTGCAAGACACCACCCTAAGGCTATATAAAGGAGAATAAATTCTCTTTGGCCCCTCCTGCCTGTTTGCTGTTCTCTGTGTGTGGTGTTGGTGATGGGTTTTTCTCTCTCTGCTTGGACCTGTGAAAGGGGAGCAGCCTCTTTTGCACTCTGGAACTTCCCTTGTATCTATAGCTACAAATAAATCCTTTCCTCCCATAAACTGTGCCTGGTTGAAGATTCATCCCAGCGAAGTGAAGATTCATCCCAGTGGTGTGTGGCTGACTACAACAGGATCTTACTAGGTGAAAACATCACATCAGGAAAATGGCCACTATTCTTACTGTTCATTTGAAAGGGTAATAGAAGCCTCTAATCACTACAGAGAAAAACTTCCTGAAAATTACAACAGTGGAGATTTTTAATACTCCAGAATAAGTATTTAAAAGTTAAAATGTACTGATTAGTTGCATCAAGTTAAATACTGGGGATTTTTGAAATCGATATTTTACTCCACATCACATGATTAATTTTCTTTTAAAAACCAACAATTTGGTATCTCAGTGCATATCTGACATTCCTACTTTATTCTTACAATGATATCCAATACTTTGATTCATGATTAAATATAATGGGGGGGATACTGTCTTATTCTGGTGCTTAAAGCAAGGTAAACAAGTTTTCTTATGTAAGAGGTACTTTTGTAAAGTGCAACTTCACCTGGAATATTACTTTGAGTTAAAACAAGAAAAAATTCTGATTCTATATACAGCAAGGGTGGGAAGAAATCTTACAGAACCTTAGAATTCAAAGGAAATGAAAGAAGTTTAGATAATGGTGTCCGAAAAAAAAAAAAAAAAAGAAATGATCAAAACCAAGAATCACTATCAGTTATTATTTGAAAAACATAAAATAAGCATGTTGGTGACACATAGAGTTTGGTACTAATGGGATTTAAACACATGTCTGCCTGGATGTCAATTGTGGGATGGGCCTGCATTCAGGCTCTTGCCTTAAGACTGAAACACTAACAGGACATCTATGTTTAGTTTCAAGTGAATTCCTTGCTGAGAAGTGCTGAGTAGACAGTATCAGGGATGAAGCTGCCATTTTAGGGACAGTAAGTAAGGGCCCACAATCCACTAGTGACCTCTTGGGAAAAATCTTAGTCATTGTAATCCATGCAAGTTCACCCCAAGTGGCAATATACTCAGGACTTCAATTTCCTTCTCTGTAAAAGTTTAAAAAAAAAGACTAATTTCTCTTAATAACTAAAGAATTTTTAATTTGAGAAAACAAAGAAGAAAATTGACCACCTTAGCATGTTTAATTGTATAGGTTAATAATTTAAAATATATTTATATTACTTAGCAGTAAATCTCTAGGACTTTTTCATCTTTCAAAATTGAAAACTCAAGGGCTGGGAAGATGACTCGGTGGTTAAAGGGTTAAAGTTGCTTGCTGCCGAACCTTCTGGCCTGGGTTTGATTCCCTATTCCCTATGTAAAGTGGACACAAAGTGTCACATGCATGGAACCAGGAGAATCTGGAAACTCACAGGCCAGTTAGACTGGTGTACACCCCAAGACAGTGACTCAAAAAGGCAGGAGAGGATTAATACCCCACAGATCTCTGACCTACACGTGTGTACTCACACTCATACAGGCAACACACACACACACACACACACACACACACACACACACACACACACACACACACAATTTTTTTTACAAAAAGAGCTCAAAGCCAGGCATCGTGTGTGTGGTACAGTTCTTTAATCCTAGCACCCATGTGGTAGTTTTGAATAAATGTCCCCCAATAGAATTTATTACAAATGTGTTTATTAAAT
>PVHP010024883.1:0-25943 GCA_004024765.1 Zapus hudsonius
GGCACAAAGACCCCTAAGCTCGCAACATTAAAGCAGCCTTATTACTCACCCACCACGACTCAGGGAACTGAGCGGAAGAGGGGGCGGAAAGATTGTGAGAGCCGTGATGGAGGAGACTGTCCAGAGGCATGGCACCCCTCAGTAACAACACACTTGGGCCAGGAGAAACGGGCTGAGTACTAGGATATCCAGGACCCCTTGCCACAAGGACTAATACAGACAGCCCACGGAGGAGGATATACAACTGATCAGGGATGGGGAGGGGGGGAATTGGGGAATTCGAGATAACAACGCATTGTTTGCTCACTAAGTAATGTAACTCATTATGGACAATAAATATATATTTTTTAAAAAACTAATCATCTAAATTGTAAAAGTAAGTTATGCTCACTGCAGTAATCAGTCAATTCAAAAATATAGTTCCTCTACCCTCCACCAATACTCTACCTTTATTACCCAGAAATTCCTAGGGAAAATTAGTGAGTTCTTCTAGAAGTTCCTCTTTGCTTATATAAACATATACATGTTCATGGAGGATTTAACAATGAATTAATACAAGGTATGTAGATAATCAGTTGCCGGGAAAAGTGTGGAACCACTGCTTAGTTGCCCATGCTGCAGTAAATAACCACCACCTATGCTCATTCAAGCAACCTACATTAAACTCAGTAGGTCTCTCTCTCTCTCTCTCTCTCTCTCTCTCTCTCTCTCTCTCTCTCTCTCTCACACACACACACACACACACACACACACACACACACAGGTGAAAAAGGGAAGAAGGGGGTTGGCAGGAGGGTGAGGGGGACAAAAAAGTAGTGGCAGGGAGCAAATGTGATCAAGATACATTCTATGCACAAATTATATATATGACAGAGTTTTTTAATTATTTGTTTGAGAGAAAGAGAGGAGGAGGAAGAGAGAGAGAGAATACCAGGGCCTCCAGCAAATGAACTCCAAACACATGCACCACTTCGTGCATCTGGCTTTACATGGGTCCTGGGGAGTTAAACCCAGGCTGTCAGGCTTTGCAAGCAAGTGTCTTCAGGGCTGAACCATGTCTCCAGCCCATGATGCTTTAATCTATGTATACTCTGTAGAAAGATTAAATCAACCTACTTAACACAGTCATTATTTCACCAACTTTTTTGTTATAACATTAAATATTTATTCCTTCAGCAATTTTGAAATTATCAACTACTGTTACCATGCAGGGCAACAGATCACTAAACCCTACTCCTCCAGTCTAAATGGAGTTTGGTTCCTTCTGACCAACATCTCTCCAACTCTTACTATAAGGAAAATTGAAGGCAGACTCAAGCACTCAGACAAGGATATCTTTATTCAGTAAGGAGCGGAGAGTGGACAGCCATGTCTGAAGTTCTGTTCCTTCAAAAGCCCTCTGCAGGCTCTTTTAAAGACTGTAGATAAAGTTTTGCCTGAGCCTGGGCCTTCTTAGGGATCTGTCTATTAAGGGACAAAAGGTGACCATATAAATGTGGATTGGGCTGGCTGCAGAGCTCTTTTTAAAAGGGCCTTATCTGAGATAGGGTTCTTCAGATATATAAAACATTCTCCCAGGTGCTTGAGGTGCTATCCTGGGTAAGTTTCTGTGTGAAAACATGTTCCCAGGCTCCGAGAGAGCTGTTTCTTCCCTTCACTGACTCCAGCTCCAGCTTCTGCTAACCACTTTCCTACTCTTTCTACAAGATTAACTTTTTTTAGATTTCATTTAAGTGAAATTATTCAGTATTGTCTTTCTGAGCCTAGCTGGTTTCACTTAACATAATGTCCTCCAGTTCCATCCATACTGTCATGACAGAACTGTCTTCTTTATAGGACTCCATGATATTCCATTTTGTATATATGCCCATTTTCTTCATCCATTTGTCTGCTGATAGACAACTAGGTTGCTTCCATATTGTGGTCTTATGAATAATGCTGTGATGAATCTGGAAGCACAAATATCTCTTTGACACGCCAATTTCATATCCTGTAAGTATTGAAATGGGATTGCTGGATTGGTGTATTTTAATTTGATATACCTTTTGGATATTTCTAGTTTTTTGCTGTCACAAATAATGCTATAATCATGAATTTATCAAGAGTTTTCTAAAAGACATTTACCATTTTCTCTTTAAAAGAAATTGTACACTGGACCATATGCATACAACATATAGTACATGAGCATACACTATGAAATTACTTTCAAAATAACAGTAATCTAAGCTAAAGCATTTATCGATGTAAGCCTGACTTTTTCCAACCTACATGGTAAAAACAAAAAAAATCATTACATGAAATCTCAATGTTACTCATTGATCAAACTAACTCATATTCTCATATTTATAGACAACCAAATGGCAGGCACCCAAGATATAACAGAGAACAAAACAAGTATTAGCCCTGCTTTCATGAAGCTTGTAATCTAGAGGGAGCTTTTCTCTCTCCAATAAAACTAAGTCTTTTAAGTGGAAGAGGGGAAAAAAGAAAAGAACCGTATTCACACAAATGCAATGCAATGAAAAATACTTCGGCCAAGTTTATAACACACTCTGATCTTCCATTTCCAAAATATTATTTTCTGATTATTAATGTAACTTTTTTCCTAGTGATTATCTCATTGTTGTACTCAATGAAAACAATACTGTACTTAACATTAATTCATTAACCTAAACCTAGAAACACCTATGCCTTGTCTCTTCACTTTCTCAACGATTTTTAATATTTTTCACTACAATAAGAACTTCAATAAGAAAATAAAAGCACATTATAAATCTATTTACATCCTCCATGCTTGATCCATTGAATTACTCTAAAATTCAAATAAAGATTACTGAAAAACCAATCTTGAGATTTACACATGGCATTACTCCCTCGAGGCGAGGAAGCAGGAACCTTGGGGCCCCTCGGGGCTCCAGGTAACAAAGACGACAGGTGAGCGCCGGGCACCTTGAACTTGAGGACCCACGGCCGACACGGCCACGCCCCCGCCCACGCCCGCGGTACCTGCGATCTGCGACACGAAGGCTTCCGCCGCCAGAGACATGGCCGGGCCCCGCTCCACGACCACCCAGCGCAACCCGCCAGCCGCCGCCGCGCAGCGCCCGCCCAGACGCCAAGGTTACCGCCGGGCCGCCGGAACTTCCGGCGCGGCTGACAGCGCGCGCACTTCCGGTAGCCCCGCCCCCGCGGGACTGCGGCTTCCAGGCCTGCCGGGCTGCCCTGTGCGTGCGTGCGTGCGTGCGTGCGTGCGTGCGTGCGTGTGTGTGTGTGTGTGTGTGTGTGTGCAATGCGTGTGTGTAGAGTGTATGCGTGTGCATGCGCATGTGGTATGTACTGGGTGTGTAGTATGTGCATAGCATGCGTGTTCATGTGTGTAGTGTGAGTGAGTTGCATGCACGTGTGGTATGTAGTGTGTAGTGTGGGTTGAGTGTACGTGTGTGTCTGTGTGTGTGTGTGTGTGTGTGTGTGTGTGTGTGTGTTTGTGTAGCTACCTGGTCAGTGATTTCCATGAATTCCCTCTGTTCCACTAATTGCCGGCTTGACTGGTCCATGGACATATATTAGTAGTAATTATTTATTCAAATGTGCCTTCCTGAAGGAGGCTTGAGCCATGCCTAAAAGATAGCTTGTTCAATTCCATATAACCAAATTTAAGCTTGCAGAAAACCTGTGTTAATTTCAGATGCTTCTCACCTCTTGGAGGTAAAGAGAGATGGAGAAGGAAACACTAAAGCCCGTAAGTAGTTTTTCCCCTTTAACCTAGTCAGTTTTTAAATTAAAGGTATACAATGGAAAGATGTGACAGATTTGGAAGTATAATAGGCTTCCGAGATCATCTAGTGAGCTAAAGCTCTCTTTCAGAGAAGTGGGGTGACTCATGTTTTATAGACAATAAGTCACAAAGTCAGCGCTGGGCATAGAGCTCATTGGTAGATCTCTTGCCTATCATGCAGGAGACTCTAGGACTCCCCAGTCCTACTCCTCACACACCACCAAAACAAAAACAAAAACAAAAAAAAAAAAACTTCATGTAAATTCCTCTTACAAAAGTACTGTAACTTACTAACCTGATGTTCTAGGAGTCATTGTCCACGACATGATATTTTAAAAATATGTCTCCTTTATATCAATGGGTTTCTAACCTCCATTACAACTTATTCATATTTCTGTCTCCTTGACTAATACATTTAATTAAATAGAATACTGGTTTCCTAAGGTTGCCATACAGATTACCACAAACTGGGTAGTTTAAAACTTATTCTCTAGTTCTGGAAAGTGAGTCTGAAATCAAGATGCTAGCAAGCCCCAGCTTTCTCTCGAGCTCCGGAAGGAATTCTGACTCTCAAAGCTTCTAGGGTTGCCAGCACTCCTCGGTGTTCCATGGCTTGTAGATAATCTCTGCTTCCATCATCACCCCATACCATTCTTCCTGTGTGTCACTGGTCATTGGATTAAGGCCCTCATTGGGAATGACCTCATCATAATTTCATCTGCAAAGATTCTATTTCCAGATAAGGTCATACTCGTAGGTGCCAGACAGAGGTCAGGGTGTAAACAGCTTTTTAGAGGACACAATTCTATCCACTCTATTAAGGGTTTTTAGAGGATAAGACTTACCAATATTGGTAACCCTTAAGCAACAAGGAAGTTAGTTGAACTAAATTTCAACACAAAAGTGTGATAGCCTCTTTCTCTGGCCAGAATTCACAATTGACAAGAAGCTATGAATGGTAGAAATACAAGGAAGATAATGAGTTGTTTTTGTGTGTGCTGAGGGGAGTAACACCAATAGTAAAGATATGGGATGCTCAGTTTCCTCTTTATACTTTTTTTTATTTTTATTGTCCATAATGAGTTACATTATTCAGTGGGCAAACGATGAGTTGTTATCCCCAGTTCCCCAATACCCCTCTTCCCCATCCCCAATCAGCTGGACATCCTCCTCCTCTGTGGGCCATCTGGATCAGTCCTTGTGGCAGGGACCATAGATAGCCTGATATTCAGCCAGGTTCTCCTGGCCATGCCTCTGGATAATATCCCCCACCACGGCTCTCACAATCTTTCTGCCCCCCTCTTCCACTCAGTTCCCTGAGTTGTGGTGGATGAGTATTAAGCCTGCTTTAATGTTGTGAGCTTAGGGGTCTTTGTGTCGAAAATTGTTGGTTTCTGTCTCACTGGGTTATCCTGTGTTGATTGAATGGCTGTAGCTGTGGGCTCTTTATACTTTTGATAACATTGCCCAAGAGAAAAGAGCTGTTCCATGTATCTTGGTGTCAATCAACTTGTCAGATCCTGTTTGTTCTCTGCACAATAGATAAGTATGTATAACTTGTAAAAATGGAAACTGTTACTGTACTATTAATATGCTCATACTTGTTGCATTTATGAAGCTACAATGTTTTGACTGCTCTTCCAGATTTGGTGCTTCATTCCAAAACTTGAGCCAAAGCCCTTATAGAATACTAAAATCTAGACTGGAAAAACCAAGATTAAAGAAATCCAAGGGGTAGAGGTGAGCCTCCACCCTTGCTATTATTGCAAGGGTCTTAGACTGTCATGGATGCTAGAAGAAAATACCAACAAATTTATTGCTTACTTCTGAAAGCTGTGAAGTCCAAGATGAAGGCATTAGCAAATTTAGTGTCAGCTGAGGGGAACTTCTCAAAGATGGTACCTTCTACTTGTCTCCTCATGGTATGAAGGGAAAGGGGTGATGACAAGCTCCCTCAGATCTTTTATAAGGGTACTAATTCTTCATATGAGATAGAAGCCCCTATGCCCTAGTGACCTCCAAAGGTCTCTATGCCTCTTAATCACATTGATGATTGAGTTCCAACATATGAATTTTGTTAATATACCAACATTCAGACCACAGAAGCTAGTTTCATGGAAAAATAAAAATCAAGACGAGATCTGCTGGGGGCACTGTCTATACTCAGCCATTCCTTCCTTGTATCCAGGGAAGCAGGATCCTCAGCCACATATGGATTTACTTTTTCTCTCTGACTGACAGTTTTTTTTGCTTCCCACACAGGCAAATTTGGGGTAGAAAGAATGTGTAATGTGGGAGGTCTTTATTACTAAAAATTAAATCCAATAAAATGCAGATGTCCCGATGGTGCCCACAAACAAGCTTTCTTTGTAATAAAGAGCCAACTGGAGAAAATATATTTATGCATCTGTATTAGAACAACTGGCAGATTTAAAACTGAAGATCTGTTTAAGATCACCACAATTGAGGAAAATACAAGAAAACAAGCCACTGGAATTTTTAAGAATGAGGTTATAAAACAAAAGTGTTAGGGAACCCATATGTTATAAGATAACATAAAAAATAAAATATTAATGTATGACATTAACAATCTTATTGTTTGCCTAATAAAATCACTTTTCTTACCAAACTGTTCTGTCATAGATTATTTTCATGTCTCTAATCTAGATTTTATGTTACTGTATTAAACAGTAATATAGTATACAACTATTATTATGAATACATACTTATTAACTTTAAAATATTAAGGTACCAACACACTTGAGACATGAGAGCCCGGCTGAAGAATGAGCTATCCATGGTCCCCTACCACAAAGACTGATACAGACGGCCCACAGAGGAGGATATCCAGCTGACTGGGGATGGGGAAGGGGGGCAACGGGAAATTGAGAATAACAACTCATGGTTGGCCCACTAAACAATGTAACTCATTATGAACAATAAAGAAAAAGAATAATAAAAAAATATTAAGGTACTTTATCTGCTTTTCATTTTTAACAGAATTATTTAATGTAAATATTTTCTTTTTGAAAAATGTCTGTAATAGAAAACATTTACTCAAAATTTCATCAAAATTATAGTATTGATTTGACAAATAATAAATTCAAAACTTTTTTAGTAAGGCAAATATTTATTTAAGATTTATTTATTTAGAGTTCAGAGAAGTGGGCAGGCTCAGCAGTGAGTGAGGATCTTTGAGCAACTGTAGGGAGGGGCTCTGGGGGCATATGAATGATTCCATTAAGGGAATAGCTGTCCTTAAGTGAGGGGTGATCTCTTGACTAGGTGAGTACTTGAAAGACACCCAATTAACTATTTTTTAACATTTTAATTGAAGAAATTCATAGATGCATATGTTTATATATATTAAATATATATTAAAATATAATCCCCTCATGATACCTTTTTCCCTTCTTTCTCCTTCCACTGATCCCCTTTTTTCCAACTAGACCCTTTTTGATATCTTCCCCCCACTTCACCATCAAAAACAGAATGCTGATAGGCACAATATTGTGCAGCTCCTGTGTAGGTCACTTCATGTCCAGAAGACTTCCCAGCCTCTGCTTCTTAAATTCTTCTAGCCCCCCTTCCACCATGTTTCCTGAGCCTTGGAGAACATGATAGAGATGTCTCATTTGGTATTACGTACTCAACAGTCACTTATTCTCAACACACTGACAAGTTTTAGTCCCTAAATTCAGGACTTCTTAAGGTAGACCCTTCCTCCCCTCATCAACAGAATTAACTATTTCCCTCAAATTTATATATGCATAGCTATGAAACTGAATAAGACTCAGGCTCAATTTGATGACTATGTTAGAAATATATAGCTAACTTATTCAGTATTGTACAGTTTAAAACATTAAGGTAACCATGTTATGCCACAGAGCTTTCTATTATTAAGTTTTTGCTTCCTTATAAACAGTGAAACTAAAAACTAGGTGTGGTGGCACATGCCTTTCATCCCAGCACTCAGGAGGCAGAGGTAGGTGAGTTCAAGGCCACCCTGAGATTGCATAGTGAATTCCATGTCAGCCTGGGCTAGAGTGAGACTCTACCTTGAAAAACCAGAAAGAAAGGAAGAAAAGGAAGGGAGGAAGGAAGGAGGGAGGGAGGAAGGAAAGAAGGAAGGAAGGAAGGAAGGAAGGAAGGAAGGAAGGAAGGAAGGAAGGAAGGAAGGAACCGAGTGGGGGATATAGCTCCCAGCAGCATTTAAACCTGACATGGTGGCAAATGCCTGTAATCCTAGCACTTAGGAAGTGGAACATGAGGATCAAAAGTTCAAGGTCATCCTCCGCTACATAAGGAATTGGAGGCCAACCTGAAATAACATGAAACCCTCTCAAATAAACAAATTAGATAATCAAATGCAGTAGAACTATAAATAACTCTAAATTTAATATGTAGGGCTTAGAGGCATTTTGGGGGGATGGAGTATTTCTAGTAGCCAAGGCTGGCCTGCAATTTACTGTGTAACTTGGGCTGGACTCAAATTCACCACCCAAGTGCTGGGAATTCAGGTATGTACCACCCTTCCTGACTTTACAAAGACATGTATGAAAGGGTTCAAAAATATAGTAGTCATATTTCTGAAGTCCTTCTCTTCCCCTTTTTAATCCTAAGAAATAATAATCTACCAGGACTATTAAATTCAAGGCATTATTTTCATTTCTGACTACCCCCATTGTATTTTAGATTACATAAACTAAATTCCATTTAACCATTTTTTGAGAAATAACTAACATGATTGACTGTTGACCTAGATTCTTCAAGTTAACTATTTTCCATAAGAAATTAAAATGCTAAATCTCCAACCTAGTCTTCCAAATTGGGTTGCATCTCCCTCACTCCCATAGCTTATTGTTGAGAGTTGAGTCACATCCTTTACTGGCTGTCCTTTGTAGTATTTCTACCACTGTGGCAATCATGTCTTTTCTATAGTCCCAGGAACTGTGGTAAGTAGAACTTTTGCAGTTGACTTATAAAAACACAATTAAACCTAGCTGGAACAAGTTTAAGTTTATTGTCCTCTTGTGGTAGAAAAGATATGGAGCAATTCTCAGGCTAAATAAAGACCTGTAAGAACCATAGGCTATGTGCTTCTTTGTGCTCTCTCCTCCCCATCTCTTTTCTGATTTAGTCTTTATCATTGAAAACACACCTCCAGGTCACAGGAGAAATGGCTGCCTACAATAACAGGGTGCCATCCTCCTGGCTTGCCAGGAGTTACTCTGGAAGAACTGTAGTTGTCATAATTGCATGCTCTCTTCCCTACATTCAGTACTTTGTCTGAGTAAATGACAGGATGGCAGAGCAGGCCTTGGGGGATGGGCCCTGGTACAAAAGGGAAATGGATAAAATATACAGGCCAGTCCAAAACAATAGTACCACTGAGCACTGAGTGCTTTACTATGGCTTGTTTCAAAACTTACATGAGTCATTTAAGCTCTTTAATATGTTTCATTTCCATAAAGAGAGTTGTAAAATGCAATGATGCCTTAATTGTAGCCCCTAGCATGGGGGAGGGGAGAGGAATTTAGATGATTGTATTAACTAAAAGGAACAGAGCTACAGATGTCTGCAATATAATGACTATACATCTCATCCTTTCCTGTATGTATGACTCCCCCAAACCTAACCAACAAAGATACACTCATTGTGAAGATCTAATTATTATGTATGAAGTCCATGTATCAGCCTGGAAATGTGAATGATGTAATATTAAATACAAAAAGCAGGATACAAACTATGATGTTGTGACTACAACTATGTAAAAACAGAGGTGAAAAATGGGATGAGAGCTTTTGAAAGGGACAAAGCTATTGCTACAGAGGTGGGGTGAAATTTAGATTTTGTTTTTTGCCGTCTTCTTAACTTTCCATATATTTTATGACACTTCTACCAATTATAAAAAAAATATTTTAGTTGGTTGTAATGGCACATGCCTATTAGCCTAGTACTCGAGAGGCTGAGGCAAGAGAATCGTGAGTTTGAGGTCACCCCAGGCTACACAAAGAGACCCTGCGTCAAACACGCAAGCAAAAACAGTGTCTCATCACAGCAAATAGAATTTCTTTGACGATTATGAATATGGCAGGTCCTCCGACCTCTCTGCGTTCAGGTAGTATGATACCCGTCTCATTAATTTTATTTCAGGAACCTATCTTAAACCAGTGCTGTGTATTAGTAATGAGAGAACATGTGCAGGAAGAATAACATTCAAGATACATTATCGTTTGATGACATATCCTTATTTAAAGTGTCGATGGACAAGGCAAGATGGATCTCAATGTGCAATGCCTATCGATGAGTGCAGGATGATGTGCTAATCTAGGTGACAACCGCAAGTGTTGTTGACCGGTTGTAAACACTTCTGCTGTTGGTAATGAACTGACATTAGTTTAACCTCTCACCTGAGTTGTCCTGTTTACATGTAACAAAGGAGAAGGGATGATGATGATCAAGAAACCCTCGAGGAAGAGTGTCCACAGCATGTGTGACACCAACAGTTCATGAGGAGGTGGGAATAAGGTGGAAGAAATGTGCAAAGACTCTGAGTGCTTGGGTCCAACTGAGGAAGAGACTCCCATGTCTGGAGAAATGGGTCACCTTGGATATAACACTGGCATCTGGAAGATAATGCCAAACAACATAGACACCACCATTTTCCTTGGGATTCATTCACCCATTTAAAAATTGCTTCAGTAAACAAAATTTCATGTTTGCTCACTGAGAGCTTACAGTCCAGTTGATAAGGTGGAGAAGCAAACAGGCCACTTCCACACAGTGTCATGTGTAGAGTCCCTTCAGAGTCAGAAACTGTTAGCATTGCTGTGCTGCAAGAACTAACACAAGGGAAATGCTCCTGCCAGGACACAAATGCACTTCTGGAATGTGGGTATCTGGGAGGTAAGTGCCCGGGCTGGTAGGAGATGCCTTTGATAACCTGAAAGCTCATCAGAAACCTTGGCCTTTACAGAGATGCGGGGTGCATGCTGGCATCTCACAATCCTCAAAGGCATAACATGCTTCAGTTCCATAGCAACCCTATATTCTTCCTTTTACATAAATGAAAACATCACATTCTATAGTTCTTCAAGATCCTCCAAAGAAATCATTTTAAGATGAAAATATTTGTATGAAATATTTGATATCTTGCCAGATTTCTTTAAAAAAAAACAGTGCCCCAGAAAGATGTAGAAAGTTCAATGCAATAAAACAACTAATATCAGATAGCAGCACCTCCTGCCAATCACAGCGTGGCTCCCATTTCCTTTGGAATTCTGTAAGTAACTGAATATTCCTCTCTTCACTGTTGACCTTACTCACATGAGTCCACACAAACTTCATCCAGGTCTTCTGTTTAGGTTTTGTGTACGCTTTAAGGGAAGTGAAGAATCTAATTTTGAGTAAAAGTGTCACTTCTGGGTTTTTTGTTTTGTTTTGCTGCGTTTTGATAAACTCTGTCTATAATCCATGTGGTACTGTCTGGCTACTACTCCAAGCAAAAAGAGATCGTGTTTGGAGCCCTCAAAGCACGTCAAGTGCCTCAACCCAGGGAGGAAGTAGTAAGGAGGAGTGACGGTGCTCTCCTGTAATGCTAGCACTCAGGAGGCTGAGACAGGAGGATACTGCATTCAAGGCCAATTTGGATTACATAGTGAATTTGAGGCCAGTTTAGGCTATCTATCAAAACTTCCTCAAAAAATAAAGCAAAACAAAAAGTAGTTACACATGTACATAACACAAATAAAAAAATAACCACAGTGTCTTGAAGTCAGAGTGAGCATAAAATATACCTAAGGGAATAAACTATTAAAAATTTTGATCTTCTGGCTCAGTGGTTAAGGCATTTGCCTGTGAAACCTAACAACCTGGGTTCAATTTGCCAGTACCCATGTAAAGCCAGATGCACAAGGTGGCGCATGCATCTGGCATTTATTTGCAGTGGCTGGAGACCCTGGCATGCTCATACTCTGTCTATCTCTCTGCTCACAAATAATAAAATACATTTAAAAATATTTTTTAAAAACTTGTGGCAAGGGATCCTGGATATCCTAGTACTCAGCCTGGTTCTCCTGGCCCAAGTGTGTTGTTACTGAGGGGTGCCATGCCTCTGGACAGTCTCCCCCACCACTGCTCTCACAATCTTTCCGCCCCCTCTTCCGCTCAGTTCCCTGATCAGGGATGGGGAGGGGGTAATTGGGGAATTCGGGATAACAACGCATTGCTTGCCCACTAAATAATGTAACTCATTATGGACAATAAATATATATTTTTTAAAAAAAACTTGATCTTCATAACAATTTAATATCTTTCTATTTATTTATATATTTATGAGAGAGTTAGAGAGAGAAAGATGTGACAAAGAGAGAGAGAAAGAATGGGTGCACCAGGGCCTCCAGCCACTGCAAACAAACCAGACACATGCGCTACCTTGTGTATCTGGCTTTAAGTGGGTACAGGGGAATCAAACTCGAGCCCTTATACTTTGCAGGCAAATGCCTTAACTGCTAAGCCATCTCTCCAATTTAAAGATCATATAAGTAGCCAATCTATTTTTCGCTTGATAAACTAAAAATATTAATGTCAGCTTTTGCCTAATGTCCATTGTCATGCAAATCATCAGCAACAAGGCTTTCAGAGAAAATATGGCATATTAAACAACACTAGCTGAACCAGACCTGTCAGATTATTTTTCTGTAAGAAAATACATATCAAAATGTAAAATAGGTTAAAATGCACTATAATAGGCTAAAAATTTTAATTGACTATCATAACTTTCCCAATTGCTTTTTTAATTCTTGAGTAATGAAGTATTTACTACTGATAACTAAAGTCATCTCCTTTCATCTAATTGTTTTTAATTTTGTATAATTTTGGGCTTATGGAAATATTTGTACAGTTCTCATTTTCTTCATTCAATTTCTTCAATGCTAAAATTGCAAATGCAATATATTTGTAAAATGTATTTGTATATTTAAGTACATGTAAGTGCAAGATATAGAAATATAAGATATTGAATACCAATAAGTTAACATTGAATTAACATTGAGACAATACGACTGACTGATCTATAAAGTCTATTCATTTCTCTAATTTTCTCAGTAACTTCCTTTTACTAGACAAGATCTCACACTGCATTTAGTTGTCATATTGCTGGTAGAATCTGTGACAGCTCTTCAGTTTCCTTTGTTATTTATATGCTGTGACACTGACACTTTTGAAAAATACTTGTCAGTTATTTTGCACAAAGGCTCTCAAATTTAAATTGTTCTGATAGTCCTCATGATAAAACAGGCTTATACATTTTGTGGAAACATGTTATAGAAGTGATATGCTTTTTGTAGTACCTCATAGAGTCCATGCCAACTTATCTTGTTATTGGTGATGTTAAATTTGATACTTGTTTAAGGTAGTGTCTACTAAGTGCCTCCTTGTAAATTACTACTGTTCTCTTTATAATTAAGAAGCACATTGTGGGAGCTACTTTGAGACTATAGGGTATCTCAATCTAGTCATACTTTTATCTGCTAATTTTACTATTGATTGATGCTTCATGCCTACAACCAAGATTATTTTGATGCTTGCCTACGGGTGGTTTTCTTTGTTCATCATTCTTCCTACATCTATGAATTAGAATTCCACTATGAGAAATAGATGTGCTTTCCCCCTTTGTTTATTTATATATATATGGATTTATGGTTATTTGTTCTGTCCATTATAATAAGAAACTGTCATTGCTTTTCTTTTGTTATAATATTCCAGGCTTGTCTGTAGGTAAGGCTTTAAAGTAGATTTTGGTTGTTTTTTTTTAAGTATTTTTTAGTGTCTCCTTATTACCTAGCACTGGATATTCCAGGTCCATTTCACATTTGTCTTTCTTCACCACAGGACCAACCATCATTTTCCAAGGTCCCGTGATATCGTGTTTTTTTTTTTTTTTTTTTTTTTTTTTTTTTTTTTTTTTAGTGGAGAATGATATTTAAAAATTAAGACCAGTTTGCTTCTGGGTGCTTTCAGCAAAGACAAGAAATAGAAGTGTGTGGTGGTTTGAACCAAGTGTTCCCCATAAACTCATGTGTCCTGAGCGCTAGTGAAATGGGGTGTGGGGGGTTGAGGAAAGAGTTCCTGAACCCCAAACCATAAGTTCTTATTTTTTAAAATATTTTTTGAAATATTTTATTTATTTGAGAGAGAGAGAGAGAGAGAGAGAGAGAGAGAGAGAGAGAGAGAGAGAGAGAGAATGGGCGGGCTAGGGCCTCCATCCTCTGTAAACAAACTCCAGACACATATGCATCTGGCTTTACATGGGCACTGGGGAATGGAACTTGGGTCCTTCTGCATTGCAGGAAAACACCTTAACTGCTAAGCCATCTCTTCAGCCCTTTTTAAAAAATATTTTTAAATATTTTATTTATTTATTTATTTATCTGAGAGAGTCTTGTTTTTTAATTGACCAAAGAATTTTTAACTCAGACTACGAAGGATAATTATTAAATTATTACGTTTATGTCAGGAGAGGGAAGAGAGGGTCTGTGGACCAAAGAAGGGGGAATGGGAACACCCACAAGGTCTGAGGTTCCACATGGAGAACCTGAAAGAAACATAATAGAAGGAAAGAGGAGAGAATCCCACCCTTAGTGGGAAAAGCCCATGTGGCTGAGATGAGGGGGCGAGGGGCTCACTAAAACCTGGACGTTTAGGAGTCTCTGCGCAGGAGAGAGCACTTTGCCTCCTCCAAGTAACTGTATCTTCTGGCTTGGTTGAGTCAGAGAAACAGCTGATTGGTCTGGGCTAGGCTGGCTCATTGAGCTTGAGTTCTAGTAAAGGAGACCTCAGGTTAGGGCAAACATAAGTGGAGACTGCTGACACAGATCCAAGGGCACTCCTTTACTTTCAGAGTCCCAGTCACCCTATACTGTCACACTAGGTCCCCAGCTGATGGGAATTTGGGAATTAGAGCCTCCTGGAAGCAGTGTATTGTTGGGTGCGGGCTTATGGGGGTGATAGCCAGCATCCCTTTGCCAGTGTTTGGCACACTCTCCTGCTGCTGTTGTTCACCTGATATTGGCCAGGAGGTGATGTCCAGCCTCTGCTCAATCCACATTTTCCCTGCCATCATGGCGCTTCCCCCTCCCCCCTCCCCATCCACACCTCACCCCCAAAGTCTATAAGGCAAAATACACCCCTTTCCTCCCACAAGCAGTTTTTGGACAGGTGTTTAGTGCCAACGATGGGAAGCTAACTACAACAAAAGTGTATACTCTGTAAGCGTGCCTATCTGCACTGACTTTTACTGACCATAGTGTATGCTGGGGGTGTGTTTGCCTCTTTGTGAGTTTAGTTTTCAGCATTGAAAAAAAATGAAATAATAATAATAATAATTGTGTTCATGTTGCTCCTAATTTTAATTCAATACCATAAAGTTCATTCTAACCTCACCCTTTCCGTTTGAGCCTCTTTCCTGTCAGTGAGAAACCTGGCTCTTATTACCCATAATGTATTTGTTATCTATTCAATCATGGTATGAACATAAAATACTTTCAGAATTCTAAATCATTTCCTCATGAGAAGCAAATGTACAAATGAAGTAATTCCATGCAGAGTTACAGTTGATAGTCCTCATGCTATTTTCAAGGTTACTTCTTCCTTCGCCTGCGTGCAGCAGTGGTACTACGTTGCTCATTTAATACATTCTGGTTCGTTTATCCCTCTTCATATTCCACTTAGATTCTCCCCACATCCTGGCTGATGTTAATTTTATTGATTGGGGAGGGGGATATGTGGTCCATTATACAAAACAGATCTCTGTATAATGGCATATGTTTGAAAACATCATAGTGAGACCCTTCCCTTTGATTGCTAACTTAAAAATTAATTGGAGAAAAACAAAACAGACAAATAAATAATGAAAAAGATCTCTACAGAAAAATGTTCCTGCTCCCTCCTTCTCACCACGCATTCCCTCACCCCATTCCCATCGACTCACCGTAATAACCCATCTCATTATTCTGTTTTATGCTGCCGGAATTTCTTTGGAACAAATGAGTAAATAGATGTCTGTTTTCTTAAACTGCTTATTTTTCTTTTCTCATGAAGTATTTTATCTTCTTCAATGTCTTTCCTCATAATTCTTGTTTTTCAGTGTTCTGACTATTCTTGCATGCTTGCTCTTCTACATGAACTTTGTATCAACTTACATAACTCCTTGTTTAAAAGCTGTTTGGGATTTTTATTGGAATTGCATTAAATCTATAAATTGGTTTAAACAGTACTGGCATCTTTATAATGTTGACTCATCTGAAACAAGAATAAAGGATGCCTTTCCATCTGCTCAGCTCTACTTCTCTGGATTTCAGAAGTGCTTTAAGATTTTCACATCTAGGTTTGACACATTTTTACTGTGTTTATTTCTGAGTATTTAATCTTCTTTACTGCTATTAAAATGGTACTTTCTCAAACTTTATAGGATGTAAGTGGTTATTGTTTGCACACGTGAAGGTTATTCATATTTGGCATTTTATTTTACCTTTTAAATGCTAATGACTTTGGTGACTAAATAGTGGCACCTCTTTGTGAAATCTCACATTAAGAGTGGTATCACATCTACCCCCAAAGTTTTTCCTTATCTCTTATTTGTGGCACATTGTAGAGGCTTAATACTGATGAGTTTTTTAATTTAATCTTTTTTGGGGGGTTGTGTTATGTTCATGTGTGCATGTGTTCCAGTGGATAAGTGGGGTGTGTGCATGCGCCATGACACCCACTGTGATCGAGGGTTTCTTGTTTACCACTGCATTCTTCTGACTAGCTGGCTCACAAGCTCCTCTGGGTTCTCCTGTCTCTGCTGCCCTCTCATCAAAGGACGGCTGGGACTCCATGTTCTCCTGCTCCTCCATCTGGCTTTTTGTGGGTTCTGGAAACCTAGGCTCAGGTGCTTATGGTTTCTAGCAAGTAGTTTATCCACTGAGCCAACTACCAACCCAGAAACTATTTTTTTTAATATTTTTATAATTTAAGAATTAAATACCCCTCCCCTGGCATTCCTGACTTGAGGTAACCCTCTGTTGCCTCCTCCAGCAGAATTTCTCCTGGTCATAGTCCTCGTTCCCTGTTCCCCATTGAGCCAAGGTCTTTGGCACCCAGCAAGCTCCTTCCTATCCTTATTTTCCCTCCAGATGAGGAGCCAAGTACTTTTGTCATCTGAACTGACACATAGTTCTTGAAGGCTTTCAGGGAAGGAAAGAGAGGCCTGATGCAAAGAAGAGTCCTTTGTGAGAAGATAAGGCCGGAAGTGGTGCTAAGGCCAGCTAGCCTGCCTTGGTAGAAACGCACCAAGCAAGACTTCTGGCTGAAGTTGCAGGCTGAGAGAGGGAAAGCTAGAATATTTTACAGGAAGAAAAGAGTCAGTGAAAGAGAGCTAACCTCACACATTTAAAAGCAAACCCAGGCAAGCCTATTGCCTCATTTCTATGCCACAGCCCAGAGAGCCCGGCCACCTAGGACCTCAGGAAACCTGGCATCTAGGAGAGCTGAACAAGAGATTAA
This sequence comes from Zapus hudsonius, assembly GCA_004024765.1. Taxonomy (NCBI): domain Eukaryota; kingdom Metazoa; phylum Chordata; class Mammalia; order Rodentia; family Dipodidae; genus Zapus; species Zapus hudsonius. Next base: position 17,327 of record PVHP010024883.1, read on the forward strand.
TATTTTATTTATTTATTTGAAAGAGAGAGGGGGAATAATCAGGCAGAGAGAGTGAGTATGGGAACAACAGGGTCTCCTGCCACTGCAAAAAAAAAAAAAAATACCTCCAGATGCATTGACCACTTTATGCATCTAGCTTTATGTGGATACTGGGGAATTAAACTCAGGCCATCAGGCTTTGCAAGCAAATGTCTTTAACCACTGAGCAATTTCTCTAGCCCAACCATTGGGTTTTAAGTAACTCTTTCCCTCAATGTCTATCCCTACCAATAAAAATAAAGCAAAAAGATAAATTTCTATTAGAGTGAAAATTTTACTTAATACTTATAAAAATGAATTTTTCTACCAAATCCCCAAATCCTAAGCATCAGTCCTTGGAGAAGTCAGAAAAGGGTAAATTTTGTGGCATAAGAAGTGTTGAATTTGAGAAAGAAACAGAATGTACAATGACAATGTTTTGGAAGCATTTTGGAATGCAGAGCTAGAGTTAAGAGATATTAGTGAATTATTTTTTCACGTTATAGATAAATGAACGTAGAGATAAGATGTGATACTTGTGGGTGAGAGAACAGCAATGAAACCAAAACTGAGGCCTCAGCCTTGGAGAACACCCAGGATTGAGGACACAGGAATATCAGAGAAAGGGAAGTCACAGAGGCCAAGAAAGAAGTTCCAGAGAGTGGAAATGAACCTCTCTGGCACAGACTCAAACTTCAGAGAAAACAATGAGTTCAGTACATGCAATTGACTCTAGTGTTTTCCAGTGTGTAGACTTGAGTTTCTTAGGGATATAATATGTATTATTCAAAAAACAATGTTATTGAGATTAATTTTGAACCACAAGTTTGGAAGACTCTACATTTTTCTTTTCCTTTTCTTTTCTTTTCTTTCCTCTTCTTTCCTTCCTTTGGTGCTGAGGATTAAACCTACGGAGTTAGAAAAATTGAGTCCACGCTGCACAACTAAGGTCCACCCTCCACCCCTAGTAGATTTCCTTCCAGCAGGACTTCCCAGAAATATTGTCGTGCCGCTTGAGTTATGAATCTCTAGGCATGAGAAGACTATGCAGAGTTGTACACACTTCATTAACCAACTCACTTAAAGCTGCTTCAAACAACCTTTTCTTTTTCTCCAGAAGAATTTCTCAGGAGAAGATGTGTCTTGGAATGCACTGTGGAAATATTAGGGCACACTGAATACTAATTTTCCTTAGCTTCCTCTCTACCTTCATGACAAACACAGCAGCTAAGAATTTTCCTTTTATGTTATAGAAAATAGCCTTTTGGACTCTGCAAGATTCCTCACAAAACAGCATACTCAAAGCACAGCCCCAGCGGAACACCAGACTGAAAACCTTCCTAACTCTGAAGATTGAAATGGAAACCGCTAGAGGTTGGCCTGAGGGAGAAGAAAGATCCTGCTGAGAGTGAAAGAGAAAAACAGGCATCTATTGAGTCAAAAGGTCTAGAAGCTTTGGAATCTCAAGTGTAACTAGCAACATCAAGACATCTGACCCTGAGGCTCAAGAAGTCCCTGTGGGTCTCAGAAACAATCCCTCCATCCGCCTGAGGAGTGAGGGAGCGGCCAGCTCTTTCAAGAAGGGAGCAGCTTGCCCAGACAGCTCAGCAGCATGGCAGGCAGGCAGGGTGGGGACAGAGCTGACCAGGATTCTACCTCTCAGACTGAAAACATTCTGAACTTTGAGGGGAAGCAACTCTAGAAAATTTTAAATGGCATTTTTCTAAAATCAAAAAATTACTTTCCTTTATCAGTAAAGGAAAATCTGCTTTCTTCATAAACACCCTAGAGGAAATGATAGTAATGGCAGAAGTCGGAGAGCAAAGAGCTGAGTGCATTGATCATAATGTGTTCACTGAGAAACAGCATTCATTTACATGGAAGTCATGTGAGTACAAGAAGTACCGTGCATGATACTTTGTAGTAAATTAAAGAGGTTGGCACTTGTTTCATTATCACAAACTGATGCAAGGTTCTTTTTTTTATTGTCCATAATGAGTTACATTGTTTAGTGGGCCAACAATGAGTTGTTATCCCCAATTCCTCATTGCCCCCCTTCCCCATCCCCAGTCAGCTGGATATCCTCCTCCGTCGACCGTCTGGATCAGTCTTTGTGGTAGGGGACCATGGATAGCCCAGTCTTCAGCCGGGTTCTCCTGACCCAAGTGTGTTGTTACTGAGGGGTGCCATGCCTCTGATTATCTCTCCATCAGGGCTCTCACAATCTTTCCGCCCCCTCTTCCGCTCAGTTCCCTGAGTCATGGTGGGTGAGTATGAAGGCTGCTTTAATGTTGTGAGCTTAGAGGTTTTTGTGTCGAAAATCATTGGTTTCTGTCTCACTTGCTTATCCTGTGTTGATTGAATGGCTGTGGCTGTGGGTCTCTTGTTCATCCCGTCATTCTCTGCAGGGTTCCATATAGATCCTCCACGATATGACTGTGGTGGCTCATCTCTTGCCAGGATCTCAGCTTTCTGCCTGCAGTCGGTTGGTAGGGTTATTTTTTAAGTTTCAAAAGCATTGCACAGTCTAGAGATAAATGTCGTATCAGTACCTGCCTTGTGGAACTCCATCCAACTTTAGACCCTAAATTTGTTTAAATTCTGAGAAGTCCTAATCAAGCTTAGCACACAGTGGAAACCCCATTCCCAGTAGTATCCAAGGTCCAGAATTGGTCCTGTTACTTTATTTCTAGTATGAATTAGAGTTTACATAGAGTTCAAACCCTGAAGTTGGTCTTCATTGTTGCCTGTCTTCTTTTTGCTTGTCTGCATGACAAGCCTTTCTCCCTAACATATCCATCTATCCTAGACTCAAGCCTTCTTGCTAGGTCTGGTCTTAACAATCACCCTAGTCCTTGCTAGCCACTATCCCTCACCCAACACCCACTCCATCACCCCCTCATCACACTGCACTCTATCTGGTGGCTGATGGCTGGTTTTCAACTTGACACGAACTATAAACTGCCATTGTTGACCATTTGGCTTAAGTTATCACTGGATGTGGATACAATGATAACTGACAGATCAGCATTGGTTGAATAGGATGGAATTTCACAACAGTCCCTTAGACACTAGGATTTAGAGCACTGACAACTCTCAACTATTAGTCTTAGCTCTGCTTGTGTCCAACTCACTTGCTTTCTTAACAGTCTGCCTAAAATAAGATCCCAAAATACATTTTATAAAAATGTTAATAACTGGGGGCTGGGGTGATGGCTCAATGGTGGAGGGAACTTGCTTGCAAAGCCTACCAGCCTGGGTTCAATTCCCCAGCCATCCATGTAAAGTCAGGCAGACATTTGTTTACAATGGCAAGTATGGTGGTTTAATTCAATTGTCCCCCATAAACTTGTGTTCTGAATGCTTGATCCAAGCTAATGTCAATTTTGGAATTGGAACCTTGTTGGAGGTGTGTTGTTGGGGGTGGGCTTATGGGTGTTATAGCTAGCTTCCCCTTGCCAGTGTTTGGCACACTCTCCTGCTGCTGCTGTCCACCTGATATTGGCTAGGAGGTGATGGTCAGCCTGTGCTCATGCCACATTTTCCCCTATCAACATGGAGCTTTCCACACACCCCCAACTCCCCATCCCTGGAGTCTATAAACCAAAATAAACCCTTTCCTCCCATTATCATGCTTTTGGTCGGGTTCTTTCTGCCAGCAGCAAGAAACTGACTGCAATAGAAAGAGACCCTAGTACATCCATACAGCACATAATACATATATATGCACATACACAGCATATGCACAAATAAATATTTTTAAAATTAAATGTTAATTACTTGTTCTTTTTAACTTTATCTTTGAAGTTTGAAACTATTGTTATAAATACTTCTATTAATTGAAGTCCTTGGGGTCTGATCATGCTATTTCATGAAGCTGCTAAGACCCAGTCATTATTACATCTTTGCACATTTTATAAATTCTGGTCTTAATAAGTTATTCTTTTGAATTTATATGCAACTGGGATTAAGGGTATATTTCTCCAGAAATTTGCATTATGATGTTATTACCATTCTAATCTTAACAACTTTGTTTAGGTTCATTTCTCATCAAACAGAACTTCCCAAGCCTCAATAGGTCATTTAAATTCAAGTGTCCAATCCATTTGAGGGTTTGTGCATAGGAAGTGTAAGAGGATACTATTTCAGAATGGAGAGATGGCTGAGAGGTAAGGGTTGCTGTATGATTTTGAGGACCTGAGTTCAAGGTCAGCATCCATGCAAAAAGCTGGGCATAGTTTTACATGCCCATAACCCTCAAGATTGAGGTGGGCAGAGATAGGAGGATGACTGAGGCCCCTTGTCTAATATATAAAACATTAATTTATCATTTACCATATGGAATACCGAGAATCCCACTTACAAACATGTTATGTTCTAAAAGCATCTTTGTATACTGACTACTTAAAACACTAAGTATGATTTTCCTCAGAAGTCAGATTATAAATGCTGATTACATTTTGACATTAGCTACAAAAGTCTAGCCAACCATTGATGAAACTGAACTAAAGTACTAATAGTGGTAGCCCAAGAACTTGAAGGTCAAAGTCTACTATCCAAGAAAGAAAGGGAGCGTATCAGTGCCCCATTCTTAACAAAGCAATAATTTTTATACTTGGGTAAATGTCATGGTTTGATCCAAGTGTCCCCCACAAACAAATGAATGTGTTCTGAATAATCCATCCCCAGCTGATAGCAGTATTAGAACCTTGCTGGAGCTGTGTTGTTGGGAGCAGGCTTATGGGGATCATAAACCAGCTTCCCCTTGCCAGTATTTGGCACACCTTCCTGCCATTGTTTGCAGTGCTGTGGAGGAAGTGATGTCCACCCCTCTGCTCATGTCATCATTTTCCCTGCCAGGATGGAGTCTCCCTTCAAGTCCATAAGCCTAATAAACCCTTTCCTCCACAAGCCGCTTTTGCTTGGGTTCTTTCTGCCCAGCAACAGAGAAAGTTGACTACAACAGTTTGGGCTGATGGTTAAATTTATTGTCAACTTGACCTGTGTAATAATCCACAGTTATCTTGGGTGGGTCTCAGAGTTTGCCTGCAGAAAGATTTGACAAAATCCTGTTGGGATTTTGGAGAAGGGTCCCTCCTCCAGAGTTGCCCTTCCCCAAAGTGGGTGGGCCTTCCAGAAGGGGACTAGATATAAGGAAGCTGGTGAGGAAGGGAACCTCTCTTCCTTCCTCTCCCCAGCTGCTGGTGCTGGCTCTGTGTTTCTGCTTGGATTTATGAAAGGGGGCCAGCCTTTTCCTTCATTTTTGGAACTTCCCCTAGATCAGTTATTTCAGTAAATACTTTCCTCTCCAAATTGTGCCTGGTTTGGAGATTCATCCCAGCAGTGTATGGCTGACTACAACAGTAAATTTCTACTTACTCTCACGAATATTTATTGAATATTTACTAAGTATTGGGTGCTGTGGTAGGTATTTATTTTAGAAGCACAATGAACAAGACAGCCACATTCCTTGGTCCCATGGCAACCTTCCTTCCTATTCCTAATCCTTCCCCCATCTCATTGTGCCACTCTCAAAGCATCTGACCTGATGACTGGACATCATTATGACTCATCAACATAGTACCTGCAAAAGAAAGGATGTCATTTTGGTTGGTTGGTTGGATTGTTGAAACATGTGTGATGGAAGTGTTTCCTGATTTTCTCCTACTTGCTAGTGGAGGATGTAGGATGATGGTATACTGTAGAGAGAAGAATATGTTTAGTATTTGGAACTTTGTTTGGTATGTTTGTGAGGAAAGAAAAAGGAAGGAAAGAAGGAATGAAGGTTTGGGAAGGAAGGAAGGGCTGCCATAGAGTTTGTGGGAAGTAGGGTCCTGGACTAGAGGCTTAAGGATCCTCATAGTACTCCATCATGGGCATGAGTAAGATCACTTTTCTAAATATGCGTCACTGAAAGGTTTACTTCTTAAAGTGCTACTTTGACTGCATAGTCTCATTTGCTTTTTTCCTTGAGGCCATTTTCTGACAGCAACAACTTTGTTCCCTTAGGGCAAGAACCTATACAAAATGCAGCTCTATGCCCCATAAAGAGTTGTACACTATATGGATTCAATAAGTATTTGTTGATTGTTCTGCTGTGCCAATGTTACATTCTGAGACACATCAATAATTTCCCTAGGGTTAATAGACATAATTGTGAACAGTTGGATAGTCTGATGTACCAAAAGCTGGCTAAATATAGCAATAATAGCTACCACATTCACTAAAATAACAGCTAGGCTGCTATACACAATTTGGGATTAAAGGCCCATTGAATAATAATATAATTATTAACAACCAGACTTCTCTACCATTATTCTAAGATATGCATTGACTACTCCAACTCCCATATTTCTGATAACTTTATGAACTCCAACTGTTAAAACTTATCTCCTCTTTTCTACCTTGTTCCATCTGTGTCCCAGATCTCTCTCAAGTTCCATCTATAAAGGCCTTCCCAAATATTTGGCCTTTGATCATCATTCTTAACCAGTATACATTACCTTATTTCCACTATTTTATCTATTGAACCCATTTTCTCATCCATATTGGAGAGTAAGCTTGAGCTTTTAGTATTTCCCTTCTTTAGCACAGTATGGTAAAATAATAGGTGCTCCATAAGTCATTGCTGATAATGATTGAGAATAGGTACTAATTAAATCACAGGGTCAAAGACTTGGAGGTACAAGAAAATTGTGGAATTTCAACAATTGTATCAGTAACTTTTCTATCACTAGGACAAAATATTTGACTAGAAGCAACATAGAGGAGAAAAGAGTTTATTTCAGCTTGCAGTTCATCATGGTGGGGAAAGCATAGAAGGAGCAGGAAGCCAGCATCATCTCATTACATCAGCAGGGAGGAGAGAGAAAGAGAGAGAGAAAAAAAACAAGAATAGAAAACAGGGCCGGGCTAGAATACCTCATGGCCTTCCCCAATTATACTTCTCCAACAAGGCTGTACTTCACAAAGTCTTTATCAGTCCCAACATTGTTCAAAATATCATCTGGGGGGCTGGAGAGATGGTTAGGCAGTTAAGGCACTTGCCTCCAGTGCCTAAGGCCCTGGGTTCAATTCCCCAGGACCCACATAGGCCAGACCCACAAGGTGGTGGCCCTGGTTTCTCTCTCTCTCTCTCTCTCTCTCTCTCTCTCTCTCTCTCTCTCTCTCTCTCTCTCTCTCTCTCTCTCTCTCTCTCTCTCTCTGCTTGCAAAATAAATAAATAAAAATATTTTAAAAATATATCATCTGGGCCTCAAGGCAATCTCGCAACTATGAGCCCTTTAAAATCAAAACATAGGTTGAATACTCCAACATACAGTGGCACAGAATAAACCTTCTATCCAAAAGAAGGAATGGGGTCATATCAAGGAAAGAATGGATCAAAACAAGAACACCACCCAGCAGAGCAAACCCTAAATCCTGCAGCTCCATGTCTGGTACCTGCTACTCCTGATGAGATCTTCTGGGCTCCTAAAAGTTTGGGTAGCTCTCTGAATCTCTAGCTGTGACAGTCAAGGCCTGCTCCCTATGATGCATTCCTCCAGCAAGGCTTCACCTCCTAAAAGTCCCACAACTTTCCCAAACAGTGCTACTTTTGGGATTGAGTATTCAGACTAATGAGGCTATGAGGGTCATTTTATATTCAAACAACCACAGTAATCTCAACCTAAAACCTGCAAAACATTTAGATTTCTTTTTCAAATTGACTAATGGCTAAGTGGTGGTTCCCAACTACGAATTCTGAGAAAATTGCTAAAATGAGATTCCTCAGATGTGAAGTAGGTCAGAAAACCTAGTCTAACCCAACTTTCTTATTTTTACAATGAAGAAGCATAGTTCCAAAGATCTGATATTATTGTCCCTAAGTCATACAACTGGCTACTGAGAATCTAAAAGCCTAGTTTTCTGATCCCCACTTTAAAGATGTTTGCCCAATGCAAATGTATTTGGAAGTTTCTCAAGTCTGTTAACTATATAAAAAATACTTGACATCTTTCCCTTTCTACTTTCAATAATGATATTTTTGAGTACAAAATCTTTAATAATTGAAGTAGGCAGCAGCTACATAAAAATCGTTCTTTGGATTAATCTAAATAACTTGCACTTAAAAATGATCTTTATGGCATAACCACTGAAGCTCAACTCCAAATCAAATGAAGTAGGAGAAAGCTTCTAAAATAAACTACTTTCTCCTTAGCCATCAGGGAAATGCAAATCAAAACAACAACAAGATTCCATCTTACTCTAGTTAGAATGGCTGTGATGGTTCACTTTTGTTGTCAACTTGACCTGTTTACTAATCTAGGGTGGGTCTCTGATGTTGTTTACAGGAAGGCAGCCCTCTCTAGTCAGGGCAGGATGTAAGGAGGCTCAGGGGAGCTAGAAACAGATATCCCTTGCTAGAAGGACAGTGCTAAAAGGAAATTCCAGAGACTCAGGGAGTCAACAAGTCTGGGAAAGGGTTGCAAGACCCTGTGCTTAGGCTATATAAAGGGGAAGGAAATCTCTCTCCTCCCCTGCCTGTTTTGTTAGTGTGTGTGGTATTGGTGATGGTTCTTCTCTCTCTCTCTCTCTCTCTCTCTCTCTCTCTCTCTCT
>PVHP010024884.1:0-24540 GCA_004024765.1 Zapus hudsonius
GGTCCTTCATTCTGTTCCATTGATTTCAATGTCTGTTTTTGTGCCAGTACCATGCTGGTTTTGTTATCATAGCTTTGTAACATACCTTAGTATACCTCATATACCAAGTATAATCATATTATCAGCCTTAGTTTTGTTGCTCAGAATTGCTTCTACCATTTGAGGTGTTTTTATGCCTCCAAGTGAATTTTAGCATTTTTTTTTTATATTTCAGTGGAAAATGGCATTGAAATTTTGGTGGGGATTCCATTAAATCTGCAGATTACTTTTGGTAAGATAGACATTTTCACAATATTGTTTCTTCTAATCCACGAGCATGGGATGCCTGTTCATTTCCTAGTGTTTTCTTCCTTTTCTCTCTTGAGTGTTTTCAGTTTCCATTGTAGGGGTGTTTCACTTGCTTGGTTAGGTTGATTTCAAGATATCTTTTGAGGCAATTGTGAATGGGAGTGCTTCCCTAATTTCATCCTCAGCACGTTTGTTATTGGTACATAGGAAGACTACTGATTTCTGTGTGTTAATTTTATATCCTGCAACTTTGCTGAAGGCATTAATCAGCTCTAACAGTTTTCTGGAAGAGTCTTCAGGGTTCCTTATGAATCCTATCATCTGTGAATAATGATAATTTGATCTCTTCCTTTTCTATATATCCCTTTTGTTTGTGTCTTTAGTCATTGCTCTAGCTAAGACCTCCAGTACTATAATAAATAAAGGTGGAACAAATGGATTGCCTTGTCTTTCTGATTTTAGTGAAAATGCTTCAGGTTTTGTTTCCCATTTAGGGAATAATGGTCATAGGCTTGCCATGTATGGCCTTTATTGTGTTGACGTTATATTCACTCCATTTCCATTTTCTCCAGGACTGAAGATCATGAAGAAATGTTGGATTTTTGTCCAATGCTTTTTCTGCATCTGTTGAGATGATCATGTGATTTTCATCCTTGAGTTCATTTATGTGATAAGTTTTGCAAAGGTTTTAGCAGGTTTTTTAAAAATTCTCTCAAAGAACCAACTCTTTGTTTCACTGATTCTTTGTATTTTTAAAAATATTTTATTTATTCATTTTCAAGCAGAGAGATAAGAGAGAGAGAGAAAGAGAGAGAGATCACACCAGAGCCACCACCTTGTGGGCCTGGCTTATGTGGGTCCTGGGGAATTGAACCCAGGGCCTTAGGCACTGGAGGAAAGTGCCTTAACCACTGAGCCATCTCTCCAGCCCTCTTTTTTTTTTTTTTTTTTTGGTTTTTGAGGTAGGGTCTCGCTCTGGCCCAGGCTGACCTGGAATTCACTCTGTAGTCTCAGGGTGGCCTTGAACTGACATCGATCCTCCTACCTCTGTCTCCCAAGTGCTGGGATTAAAGGCGTGTGCCACCACGCTCGGCTCTCCAGCTCTCTTTGTATTTTTTTGGTTTCAATTTTTTGTTTTATTTCCTTCAATGACCCATACATCATTCAGTAGCATATTGTTTAATTTCCATGAGCTTGTGTATGTTCTGCAGCCCTTCTTGCTGTGGAGTTGTAGTTTTTTTTGTTTTTGTTTTTCGAGGTAGGGTCTCGCTCTAGTCTGGGCTAACCTGGAATTCACTATGTAGTCTCAGGGTGGCCTTGAACTCATGGCGATCCTCCTACCTCTGCCTCCCTAGTGCTGGGATTAAAGGTATGCTCCACCACGTCCAGCTGATTTGTAGTTTTAACCCATTGTGATCAGACAGAGGCAAGGAATTGTTTTAAGTTTCCCGAATCTGCGTCCTAACACACATTCTGTCTTAGAGAAAGTTCCATGTGCTGCTGAAAAGAATGTGTGTTCTGCAGTATTTTGGCTGAATGTTCTGCAGATGTTTGTTAGGTCCATTTATTCGATGATGTCATTTAATCTAGTTGCTTCTCTGTTTGTGTTTTGCTGGGCTGACCTGTCAGTTGTTGAGAGAGGGGTGTTATATCACCCACCACTCTTGTTCTTGGGCTTATCTGCAGCTTTACATTTAGTAGTGTTTGACTAATGAAATTTTAAACAGTGCAGATATGTTTAAAATTGCAATGTCCTCTTGTTGGGTTGTTCCCTTAATCAGTATAAAGTGACCTCCTTTTTATCTTCTGACTAATGGTTTGAATTCTATCCTGGTGGATATTAGAACAACGATCCCTGTTGGTTTTTTAGGCCCATTTACTTAAAATACCATTTTGCATCCTGTCACCTTAAGGTTCCGCCTGTCTTTTACAAGCAGGTGATTTTCTTGGAGTCAAGATCCCTGCCTTTTCATGCATTCTGCTACTCTGTGAATTTGGTTTGGGGCATTGAGACCTTTGATATTCAGAGTTACTCCTGAAAGATGTATTTGAATTCTTGCCATTCTTAGTTTTGTAGGGCTTGGTGTTTCTCTAGTCTTCTCATTCATTAACTGTAATTCAAGAATAGTGTTTTTTTTCCCCCTGTCTCCTGTGTGTGTGTGTGTGTGTGTGTGTGTGTGTGTGTGTGTGTGTGTGTGTGTCTGTGTGTGTTTCACTTTTTCTTCCATTCCCTTCAAGTATTTTCTGTAGAGCTGGCTTAGTGGTCATGCATTCTGTTAGACTTTTTTTTTTTTTTATCATGGAATGTTCTTCTTTCTCCTTAAATCATGACATGTAGCTTTCCTGGATATAGTCATCTGGGCTGGCAGTTGTCTTCCAGAACTTGAAATACATCATTCCAAGTTCTTCTGGCTTTTATCATTTATGTTGCGTAATCTGTTGGTATCCTGATGGGCTTCCTTTTATAGGTGAGTAGGTGCTTTTCTCTTGCTGCTTTCAATATATACAACACGTCTATTTTAGTTCAATTACAATATGGTAGGGAGAGGGTCTTTTCTGGTCTTGTCTGTTTGTGTTCTAAATGTCTCCTGTATTGGCATCTCTCTCTATTTGGGGAAAATTTTCTTCTATGATTTGTTAAAAATACTATGCCTTTCGATTGAAATTATTCTTCTGTGCCCAGAATTATGATAATTGATTGATCTCATCATAGTGTCTCAAATATGTTGACATTCCTACTCATACCTTTTTATTGAAATATTTATATTTATTTACTTATTTGCAAACAGAGAGAGAGAGATAGAAGAGAGGTAGACAGAGAGAATGGGCATGCCAGGGTCTCCAGCTGCTGCAAGCAAGCTCCAGATGCATGTGCCACTTTGTGCATCTGGATTTCCATGGTGCTGGTGAGTTAAACCTGGGTCCTTAGGCTTTGCAGGCCAGTGCCTTAACTTCAGATCCATCTTTCCAGCTCCCTAACCACACCTTCTTATTACTTTATCTTTCACTTTGTTGGGTGCTCCAAAATCTTCACCTTGTCTTTGAGGTCAGATATTCTGTCCTCTCCTTGATCCATTCTATCGGTGAGACTTTCTATAAAGATTTTTGTTTTTCTTACTGTGTCTTTTCATTTCAGATGGGTTCTCTTCAGTATTTCTATTTCCTTGCTCATATCTTGTATTGACCTCCTTATTTCATTAAGATGATTTCCTGTGTTCTCTTTCAGGAGTTTATTTTCTTCTTTATTTATTTGAACATACTTATAATCATTCTTTTGAATTCTCTGCCTGGCATTTCATCTAATTCGCTCTCACTGGAGGTCATTACAGTTGGGTTTATAATTTTTGGAGGAGTTATGTTGCCTTGGGTTTTTTTTGTTGTTTTGTTGTTGTTTGGTTTCTTATATTCCTGGTATTTTTTTCACATCTCAAGTTATTTCATCGCTCAGATTTTCCATCTATCAGCTGTATTTGTAGATGAGTAGGTCAGAAGTTCTATTTTCCGAAAGGGGGTTAAGGTGCTAGGTGTGACTTCTTTTTTTTTATTGTCCATAATGAGTTACAATATTTAGTGGACAAACAATGAGTTGTTATCCCCAATTCCCCACTGCCCTCCCTCGGTGACTTCTTTATTACTCCCTGAGTAACAGCGGCTGTGACCAAAGCTGGTGGATATGCCTGCTATGCAAATATCCTACTAGCAGTTGACCATGGTCTTTTGATTTCAGTAACTGGTGGTGATAAAGGAGCAAGGCTGGTTTGAAGTGTGCTAGGGTTTTGGTTAAGGTTGAGTATTAACTTTGAAAAGGATGAAGTTGGCACAAGTATCCAGGAGAAAACAGCAGGGATTCTGTTAGGTTCCACAGATTTTAGAGATGGTTTTAGTCTGTGGATGTTGTAGTTAGAAAGAATAAAGAGGAGGGAATGAAAGGAGAGAATGGGGCAAAAAAAAGTTGGAAAGAGGGAAAGTATATGAGTTGTGTTTAAGAAAAGTAGTAGATTGATCTCAACAATAGACTTGGTGGAGAAAAATACATCACCCGCCTAGAATTCAAGTGAGCAATATTCAAACACAATCAAAACTAACATGGAACATATATCCATGATTAGAGGCCCTAAACCCAGTGTGGTGGTTTATGCCCCTAATCCCATTACGTGGGAGGATGAGGCAAGAGGATTGCTGTGAGCTCAAGGCTGCAGTGAATTTTATGTTAGCCTGGGCTGGAATGAGATCCTGCCTCAAAAAAGGCACCAAAATTAAGAAATATCAGTGTGACAAAAGTTAACCCAAACACACAAATTTCTTTTAATCAAAGTGTATTAAATGTACGTCTCATCTATCATCTTCATGGGCTGTATTTTGAATTCTTTCCCTCCCTGTGATTTTATTTTTTCTTTAACCACCTGCCCCGACATGGGAGGTGCGATTATCACTTCCAGTTCAAGCCTATATACCCATCTTTGGGGTATGTGTTACCCAGTGTAAAGGAGCCCAGTGACCTTTGGGGGTGACTTTCTATCTCACCCATGTTGAGCTGTGAAGCTGGTTTCCTCTTTGGTGCACTGTGGGCTTGTCTCAGGCAATTAAATCAGTCAGTGTTGTGATTAGTTGGTCTGGATGCTGGTGGAGGAGGGGTCCCTTGGTACCCTGCAATCTGCCCTGGTGTTCCTGGTGCTTGGTTATGGGGAAGGAGGGGACGTGTGGGATGCTGTCTGGAGGTGCTCTGGAGCTGCTCAGGCTGGTCCCCCGTTGTCTACTCCTTCAGGTCCTTCTGACATTTGCAGGTGACCACCTGCTTGTTCCAGCATCATTTTGGTTGATCTATTTGTCTGTTTCCATGCAAATATCACAGTTGTCCAGATTATACCATTTAATTTTAGGACTTGCTCTAAGCCTAAAGTATTCAAGACAGTGAGGTATTTCTCTCAAAATATACAAAGATGGAGAGGATGGGAGATTGTGTAGAGAAGCAGAACACAGCACATGGTCAACTGATTTCTGATAAAGTCGTAATGGAAATCCAGTGGAAACCACAGTCTTTTTACCAAATGGTGCTGAGCTTGGAGAACTCCACTGATCAGTATTGGCTTCAGAAGGTGCAACTTCCTGTACCTCTGCTCTCAGGGATCATGGCCTTATCACTTGATGTCTATCGTTCCAACTTTGCTTGGGATAGAAACCTCATCACTGCTTTTCCATGTCCACCTCAATGGCCTTGTCATGGATCCCTGATTTCATTGGTGTGAAAATATATTCCCGTTTATTGTAGGAGCCCCATTGGTTAAATAGAGGTAGAGGAGGAGAGAGGAGAAGAAATGGGCAACGGAGATTGGCAGTAATCAGCGACCTGTGAATACCTGCTTTGCATGTGGACGTGAGCTTGGGCATGTATCAGATGGTGGGGGCAGAGGAACTGCCACCTTCCAGTTTTGGAATTGGAACCCTGTTGGAGGTGTGTTGTTGGAGGCAGACTTATGGGGTTTATAGCCAGCTTCCCCTTGCCAGTGTTTGGCACACCTTCCTGCCGCTGTTTGCAATGCTGTGGCGGAGGAGATGTCCACCCTCTGCTCATGTCATCGTTTTCCTTGCCATCATGGGGCTTCCCTCTGTAGTCTGTAAACCAAAATAAACCCATCCCTCCACAAGCAGCCTTTGTCGGGTCCTTTGTCACAGCAACGGAAGTTGACTACAGCATTCCCTCACTCGTCATCTCCAATGCCACAGGCACACAGGATTTCCTGCCATGTTCTCTTCTTTGTAAGCAAGTGCCTTCAACCTCTGAGCTTTCTCTCTAGCCAGCCCCAATGTCCTATTCTTTGTTTTGCTTGTGTATGTGTATGTGTGTTTATGTGTGCATATATATGTACACACACACATATATTAGTATGTGCATGCTCACACATGCAGGTGTGCACATGGAAGCCAGATATCTTCCTCAATTACTTTCCACATTAATTATTTTTTCTTTTCTTTTTTTTCACATTAATTCTTTAAAATCATCTTAAACTATTAGTTTATTATTTCATTTGTGTGTGAACATTGGTGCACACATGTCATGGTGGTTTTTTTGAAATTTTTATTTATTTACTTGAAATGAGAGAGAGAGAGAAAGAGAGAGAGAGAGATTGAGAGAGAGAGAGAGAGAGGAAGTGCCAGGGTCTCCAGCCACTGCAAACAAACTCCAGATACCTGTGCCACTTGGTGCATCTGGCTTTATGTGGGTACTGGAGAATCGAACCCAGGTTGTTAGGCTTTGCAGGCAAGCACCTTAACCACTGAGCAATCTCTCCACTCCCCATCATGCTGTATTTTTCTTATACAAATAAATATGCATATTCATCCATACATATAGGAGGATGTATTTTCACCTTTTTACATAGAGAATTATGGATCCAATATGACTATTGATCTCTGTTAGTACACCCTCGTAAGTTTAGAATAAGCTTATATTTAGAAATCTATACATGCCCGTATTTCATTTATACATGGACCACATAGGAAGACTGCATTTGATCTGTAAAGTACATTCTCTGGAGTTTGTGAAAAAAGCTTGCAGACCCTTGCATAAACCTGCCACCCCTCACCCGTATGCTGTCCTTCAGGTTTCTGTTTTTATTTGGGGTTTATTCCAGAACTTTCCATGCTGTCCCAATCACTTTTGTGGGGGTATTTATTTCTTGTCAACTCTCAGTACCTCACCATAATGGACCCAGCTGTTCTCATTAATGCAAGTACATTAATGAGTTAAAGGAGAGGGCGCGAGAGCTGGCGATCCATTTTCCCAGTGGGACAGTGGGCATGGAAGCCTGTAGAGGCTTCGACTCCTCACCTAATTGCCTCGACATTAACTGGAGGCCTGGAGATTCGCAGAATACGCCTCTGCTGAGCGCACAGCAAGCACTGGACCATGGAATTGGATTTTATTGATTCATTCGTGGCTGTGTGCAGCCTTGCTTGGCTTAGGAAGCTACAGACATCGTGACAATGGCTTGTGGGGCAGTGAGGGGAGAGGACCGCAGGGCTGACTTAGAGCGGCCAATGTCACTGATGGAGGAGGGCATAGGAGTCCTTTCCTGTGGGGTATGAACATCGGGGCACACATGTCATGGTGGTTTTTATTTTGAAATTTTATTTATTTATTTGCAAGGGAGAGAGAGAGAGAGAGAGAGAGAGAGAATGGAAGTGCCAGAGCCTCAAATGAACTCCAGATACCTGTGTCACTTTGTGTATCTGGCTTTATGTGGGTACTGGGGAATCAAACCCAGGTTGTTAGGCTTTGCGGGCAAGCACCTTAACCAAGGCCTGGGCTTTTGTCATGGCAATTCGCTTATTCAGAGAAGTGTCTGAAGTAAGGCAGACACAGGCCACCAGCAGACATGGCCCTGAGCCCATGTGGTCTCCACTACCTGTGGCTGAGACCAGAGTACCTTGCCCACAACCCCAGAGCTTGAAGCACAATCCTAGGCACCTCTCCGCTGCTTTTCCTCCCCTTTGAGGCCAAGAGAGGAGCCGAGAGCAGTGTGCCCAAGGATGAGCACACGAGAGACAAGCCTGGAAACTGGCTGGAAGACACTCTCCTTAGAGGACTGTTCCTACAAAAAGCAAGCTGTGTAAGGGGTCGGGTAGAGTAAGAGAGCAGTTACTGGATTTCAACCAGGATAAAGGCGAATGACTACAACCTCTTTTCATGAACTTCCCAGAAGCCTCCAGTAAGAACTGATGTCCTCCAGCTCATGGCCTTGACCACCCAGCCTTTAATTCTAGGGCTGACCTTGGCAAGAAACAATCTTTCCTGACTGGTCCCCATGAGGCCTGGAAAACAAAGGTACCATGGAAACATCTAGAAAAAGACATCCTAGAGAAGGAAGGAGAACAGATAAACATGGACCCTAGGGGTCAAGTTTAAATCCAGACCTTCATGGGCAACTTGTTAAAAAGATGTCAGTGACTTAACAGGCCAGGTCCCAGTAATAAATCAGAAGGACATTAAGACCCAGACAGATATTTGGGGCTAGGAGACGGCTCAGGCAGTAAAGGACCTGCCTTGTAAGCCCAAAGACCCGAGTTCGATTCCTAGAACCCACACACAGCTCTAATTCCAGCACTGGGAAGACAGATACAAGAGGATCTCTGAGGCTCTCTGGTTAGCAGTCCAGTCCAATGGGCAAAATACACTATCTCAAAAAAAAGTAGACTATGTTCTGAAGAAATGATACTCAAGTTTGTCCTCTGGCCTACACACACACACACACACACACACACACACACACACACACACACACACACTAAAAAAAAGAACAGCCTTGAGTAAAAATAAAGTGAGAACAAGAATGGACTCCATGGTCCCTATCATCCACAAAGAAGCCCTGGTCTGTGTGTAAGTCGTGTATGCACTTGGCATTTTTTGATGCCACCAAAACAAGAAGTGTTTTGAGAAGGGGGACTCTCACATCTGTTCCCTGAGCCTGGTTTTCCTGAAAGGGATCCGGACATTAGGGTTCTGGTTCCCTAGACTGAACTCTGAAGATGCCTAGGAGAGCAGGAGGGGGTGGGTAGCAGAGATGTGATTGGTGGTGGGTCCAGCCTCAGTCTGGTCCCTGAGGGATCTGGAATGGGAATTGCACTTCACACATTGTCCTGCTCTGAGCTGCAATGGCTGAGGGGTGGGGGAGGGCTGCAGCCCCAGGGTGAGCCATCCAATGAGGCCCCACAGTCCCTTCCATGCCTTGAGGCACCCTGCCTGGCATGAGACCAGACACCCAGTCTCTCCAACAAGGCTGATATCCCCTGCTCAGGGAGAGGCAGCATACAGAACCTTCTGGAAGGACCTAAGAGAGAAAGGAACAGACCCTGCTGTGACTAAGCTTTGAAGACACTCCCTAGGTCCAAGCAGGCTCTCCCCCAGGACAACAGGGTCTAAATTCCACTTTGATGAGATCTAAACTCCAGAGCTGGGGCTCTCCTGACATACTTCTAGTTATTTTGATTGAGTGAAGTCCTCACAGCTCAAGCTCTGGGCCATTCTTAAGGAGTGACAGGCTGAGGGCAAAGGTGATCCTCAGCACATTCTAGACATACTCTGCACAGTTCCCCACCTCCCTTCCTCTCTGTCTCTGTACTTTGCAATCAGGCCACACCAGAGCCCATAGGAGCCCCAGCTGGTTGGGGTGGGGGGTGATGAGTGCCCTACCCTGGCTCAGAGAGCTCTTTAGGAAACCCGGGGTCTTAGGAATGAGCTGGGCCCCTCTGTTCCTGTTCCAGGCAGGGGAGACAAGCTTCTTGCCATCGTCACACCCCCCATAGTTGCTGCAGGAAGGCATCGGAGCCCAGGACTTATTTAAAATTCTGCACTGGGCCCTGGTGATTAGGTCCTGTGGCTGGATCCTGGTAACTGCTCAAACAAACAAGGCCGAGAGTGGCTCACTTTCTTCCCCAGCAGGTCCTGAGGAGCACCAGGGAAGCTGGCTGCATGTAAACTGAGGCAGAAAGAGGGGGGCTGCCTGTACAAAGATCCTTTAACAAGCTCAGGCTATACAGTGACTAGCCTTCCTTCATCCAGTTGGTTCCCCTACAAAATGTGAGTGCTGGGCCAGGCAGCAGTCTGTCTGGGGCAGCTAACTTCTTGGTGATAAGACACTGTGATCCTGCGTCCTAGGAAAAGCACGTGTATTCTAAGCCACAGATGCGTGGTGTACACTACCCAGTGTGTGCACCAAGAGGACTCGTTCAGTGTGGGGGACAATACATATGAAAGAGGGACTTCTAGGATTCTTTTTTCTCCGCCCTTGCCATAGACCATCCCTCTGGGAAAGTGAGGTGGTCTGGAAGGGGTTCTCTGATGAAAAGGGGCAGGTAGTGGTGGCCACTACCTCGGGTAGCTGTTAACACTCGTTAAAATGACACGAAATGAAAGGCACTAACGAGCTTAAAGGCTCAGAGCCTTGGGGGGCTCGAGGCTGGCCTGTGGATCAATGCAGATTATGGAACATTTTTGTCACTGCAGAAAGTTCTACAAGATGATCTGCTTGGCAAGTCATGAAGACCGCTAAGCTCAATATTTAATTGCAGCAACTAACCTTTCCTAAGCTCTTGCTCAGCAGCGTGAGGAGCATTTAAAAACCTGATCTTGGGCTAGGGACGTGGCTCAGTTGATCGAGTGTTTGCAGGCATCTGCAAAGCCTTGGGTTTGATCTGCCGCACTACATAAATCTGTAGTGGTACACACCTGTAACCCCAGCACTCGAGATGCAGGCAGGAGTTCAAGGTCACTCTTGAGTACATAGGGAATTCAAGGCTAGCCTGGGCTATGTGAGACCCAATCTCAAACAAAACAAGAAACACCACTATCTTCCTTGGTCCCTCTCCTGGCTTTTTTGGATGGCAGCTGATGTGCTTCTCTGCCCACAGGTACCAAGGGAGTTTCTGGTACAGCCGTGTTCAGCTGAGGGGCAGCAGACTGCGCAGGCCACCCTGGGTGCTGAGAAGAAGCCACCCCACAGCCCCACTCCATGTCGTGGAGCCTCGAGGGCGCCTCAGGACGACTTCCTCAGAAATGGCAGGTAACACTTTCTCTGGAAGTACATTCTAGGTAGGCAGGTCAAGGCAAGGGTCCCTGAGCTCTGTGCTGGATGGAATGGCAGCCCACTTACACAGAGGCCAGCTGCACGAGGGGCCATATTGGACAATGTGACAGCCCTTAACTTCGGATAGAATATGGGGTAAGAAGAGGTCAATGCTGAGCAGCCCAGACACAACCAAGACACAGCCACAGATCCAGGCTCTATACACTGTGAAGATTCCCTCGGAGACCTGGGAAAACTTGCGCCAGAACTCCCAGTGTCTCTCCGCCGTCCCCATCTTTGGAAAGGAAGAAGGCTCCGTTCTCTCCACACCACCATTGTGAGGTGTGGGAACCCATGGGCAGCAGATGAGCCACAGACTCATGGCTTCCCTGGGCAGCGGTGAGATTCATGACCAAAGAGAAACGAAGCCTGGGTTTATGGAGGCTGGATGAGAGCTAACCTAAGCTCCCATTGCTGGACAACTGGGAGAAGTCAGATTTCTCTGGGCCCCTATGGTTCCCCCCCTTTCACCCTCTCCCTAGCAGTAATGAGTCCAGCCTTGTCCTTGCTTGCAGAGGGTTGACTGGGGAGAAGGGAGACCTTTTGTGAGAGGCTGCAGGGCCCCATCTGGCCAGCAGTGTCTGAATTACTCTCCCTTTGTGAGTGATTGCTGTCTGGCTCAAGGGCTGACCCTGGGCGCTGCCTGATGCCAGTGGTTTTGGTCCTGGGGGGCCACGTGCAGGGCATCTTCTCTACCTCTGTGTAGCTGTAGTGCCCCCTTCAGGCAGCTGACACCTGTTTTCCCCCACTTCCCACCACCACCCCAGCCCCCAAAGCCCTTGACGTGTGGTGGGTAATGACTTCTTCCAATTCAAGGTAGACATTCACTCTTACAGTTGATGGACAGCTGTCGAAGTCAAAAGGTTGTTTTCATGAAGAAATGTCAAGAGCCTGGATCCATGGGGGAAAGAGGTTGGGATATAGAAGGTTGAGGACAGGGAGCAAGTGTATTCAAGGAACCCAACTCTGGACTTTCTCTGTTTCCCGTAGCTCTAACCCTTATCTGCCTTCCCTTATCTAATGGAGATGCCCACTGGGCTGTATTGGTAATACCCTCCATAGAGGGCATATCAGTGTTAAACTATGGTCTGTACATACCCCAGAATAAGAAGGAAGTCACCCCTGCAAAGGGCCAGGGGACACTGTGCATCTCTCAGCTTTATCAGTGGGTTTTTCTGGGAGAGTCGAAGGTGTCCTTTCCCGCTCCCTGAGATCTTCAACCTGTAAGCCATCCTTCGCTGAGGGAACCCAGGTCTCTGAAGTGCAGGGCACAACTTCAGTGCCCTTCCAAGGTGAGGAGTCCTGGGCACAGCATCCCGTGGTAACCACCATGGTCTTTGCTGGCGGGGTCCTGGTCACCGATCGCCATGGGCCCTGTCCTCCACCTTTGCCCCCATCAAGTTTCAGCTCTTGAGCGATTTTTATGTGTGACCTGTCAGCCCATTAACTTCTCCAATGGGGCTCCTGCTGAGGCTGCTGCAGAGAGCTGGTGGCCATGGATGGGTAGAGCCAGAATGTGGTCAATGGGCCCTGGTGAAAACCACCTAAACTCTGCTCTAGTCCCAAAGAAAGAAGCTCACCCTTCAGTTTTCTCCTCGGCACCTTAGGGACGGTGCATCCAGCTATCCCCGGGGACTCACTGAAGCTCACAGGCCTGAGCTCTGCACTGTACCCCGAAGGATGGATGGAGAGAAGCCCAGAATTCCTGTTCTTGGAAACTGTGACCTAAGGGCAGAGGGACTGTGGGCTCCTTGTCCATCTTGCCCAAGTCATACTGGGAATGGCATGGGTGACCTCTTTGCTTTCTCGTGGTGGCTCCTGGCTGCATGACTGGCTAGTTAACTTCAGACCCAAGGACTCAGAGTGAGATGCAGAGAGCTGCTGGGTGAAGCGATGCTCTCTGCGTAATAAGCACATGCGCGTAACCTTGGTACATGCTGAGTGCCAAGCGAGAGTGAGGACATAGTGACAGGTGTGCCCGCGGTGGGGGATGAGGCCGCGCTCAGTAGTGTTGGGGGAGGGAGAGCTCTCTTTAGGGACCTTCTGCAAAGGTGGATGAGTGAGAAGGGGTCCTGTGATTGGACACATGGAGGCCATGGTCAGAAGGGAGGAATGTGAGGCTGCCATAAGGCGGAGCCAGCAGATGGGCGCACATCCACCCAGAGGTTTGATTGGGTGTAGAAAGCCTTTAACGGGTGGTTTCCCAGGGCTGCCAGAAGACATGGCCACAGCCCAGTGGCCTTATCCTGCCAAGTTCTCCTATGCAGTCCTGGAGCTTGGTACCCTGTGCCCCAACCAAGGCTCAGAAGGAGGACCCAGCTGTCCCTTTACAGCTCCTCTTGGCTGTGAGGGTGCCTTGGTGTCTGTCTGCATCCTTCTGTCCTCCAGCTCTGTCCTCACATGTCACTCTGAGTAGAAGGTACCTCAGCCGCTCTCTTATAAGGACCACTGTCATTGTATTTAGGCACCCACCAGGCGGAAGTTCATCTCCGCTTGAGAACCTTGGATTAATAACTTCTGCAAAGACCCTTTGCCAAGGTCAGTTTCATGGCTCTCATGGATTCGGGCTCCGTGATTCATTCTCATCTCAAGCCATGGAAGTGACCATAAAATATGGTACCAAATGAATAAGGTGATGACACACGGGGACATTCTGCGTGCAGAAGTGCATATCGTCTGGGCTCTCATCGATTGCAAAGTTTTTGCAAAAAAAAAAAATTATCATTAACCTAAACCATAAAAACAAGATTGCTCCCCAACAGCAGCAGAACTGTGACTTTTGGGGGAACAGGAGTCTGAGTGAGTGCTGATAGGTTCAGGCTCAGTGGCAAAGGGACCGTCAGCATCTCGTTAGGGAGGGGACCCTGGAGTGGCTGGCTGGGGTACAGATAGAGGCTGTGACTGTGTGACTGGTGCTGACGTCCAGCCTTACTTACCCTCTGGCCCCATCCAGAGACTGTGTGAGTTCAAGAAAGAGAATCCTGCTCTCTGTCTTCTTTCCCAGGGATACCTTCCTACACAGCCTCCAGGGGGACACACTGCCATTTCTTATGGTGCCAACATCTGGCATGCTCATGGTGACCTGTGTGGTTCTGGGGTGAGCAGAGATACCCTGGAAAAGCTTCTGGCCCTCCCTGTTCTTTTCGTCCCTTTAAAAGCTTCTCTTGGTCCCTGGGAGAGGTGCCGAAGCCAGCAAACAGAACATCCCCAGGAGTCCCAGCTAACCCAGCTCCCTCCACACCCCTACACTTCTTGTCTCGATGTTGACAGTCCATGGCTTTGCCCCACACAATCCTAAGAGCAAAGCTGGATTCTAATGTGAAATACGACCAGATCCAAACAGAAATGCAACCTGGAGGAAGAGCGAAGGAATCAGGTTGTCCATGGCTTACATTCCTGCTGGGAACCCCGCTCCCCCTCCAGCCCACTAGGTAATAGTGCCCGGGCAGTACTGGCGCATGTCTAAGATTTCATGTCTGTTACTTAAACACCACGTTGAACCAGAGGCCTGGGTCCCTGGTGGGCATTTTCAAAGGCCTCCTGCCCCAGCAATTAGAAAGCACTGGGAACATGGCCTCTGTAGGGCAGGTGTGAACCTGCAGGATGCGGTCCACGCATTAGCCCAGGGAGTGTTAATCATGCCTCGTCCTTATTGAAGTGTCAGAGAGGGACTTGGGAGGACGTGAAGGACACCTGAGTCGGAGGGTGGGAAAGTGTGTCAAAATAAATGTGGCCTGGAAGCCAAGGAACAAGGGCTCTCTGAGAGCGCTGGGTGTTTGAAGACGGCAACTTCAAAGAAGGCCAGGCAGAGGCTGGTCATTGCTGGTCCACCATTTACAAAAGACTTTCTTAGATCTCCTTTGACCTGGTGTGTCCTGGAGGGAGAGATCAGAGCTGGTCCCAGTGAGTGTGCGTGGACCTGTGAACGTATGTGTCTCTGTGGGGGTGAGGGAGGAAAGTGCTGATCTGTCTCAGGTGACTCAAGGGGGTAATCTGGGGAAATTTAATGGAATCCAGTGACTAAATCGAGAATTGCCTTTAGAGTGAGGGTTTTGCCAAATATCAAATAGGAAAACCAGAGATCCCAGTACTGTGGGCCATTAAGAACTAGACATTTACCAATACAGGTCAAAAACATCTGCATCCAAGAATGAAATAGAACGGATATTTCTGTATTTGTTTGTTTGTTTAATTATTGAGATATTTCATGTCAATAACTTAGGAGAATGACACAGAGTGCTTTTTTGATTGTTTAAAAGATAGTTAGTTTCTCTGTCTATTGCGATAGTTCTGTGCTAATCACTCACAGCAGCAGATGGTGTGGTGGGGAGCCATCTTCAAGCAGAAGTCCAAAGAAGCTATGGAGGGTAGAGACCCAATTTATAAGATTTTACATTGATTAGATGCTGTGAGAAACTCCTGATAACTGAGCTGTTTTGTTTTGTTTTTCCAAACCTAAACACAGTAGTCCATCCCAAGCAAGTTTTCATCGCAGGATTAGGAGGGAGATACAACTTTGTACGGAGACATAAAGAGATACCTCAGGGTTAATGCCATCCGGACTGTACAGGAGTGTGTCTGCTTCAAGAACACCCTTCCTCATCCACAGCCTGAGGACCAGGGCTCTGTGCGTGTAAACATGTCTGTGCATATGTGCTGGTATAATTGCATGGATTCCATCCCATAGACTTGAGCTGCCACAATGAAAGAATTGGTTTAAAGAGCAAGTGATTGGCTTTCCAAGGAGATTGTCTACCTGATCATCAGACTGGTTTGTGTGGGCTTCCGTAGATATCAGGTTGGTTACTTAGCTGGGAGCAAGGGAGTTTTTCCCAACCTTCTCTTATCTTATGACTTTATCTTATGAATTTAGGCCAATTCTCCTTCCCACTTGCCACTGTCTGGTTCTCTCTTCCTGTCTCTCTTCCTGTTTCTCTTTCTCCCCTCTGTCTCTGTGTCTTTTTCCCTCTCACTCTCTCTCTCTTCCTCACTCTTTCCTCCATCCCTTTCTCTCTCTCTCTCTCCTCTCTCCTCTCTCTCCCTTCTCCATCTCTCTCTTCCTCACTCTCTTTCTCTCTTCTCTCTACTACCCCTGACCATAGAGTCTCATACTGGATCCAGGTGAAGTTTCACAGTAGTTACCCCTCACCCACACCCCTCACCCACAGTCCTCACCCACACCCCCTTATGTGCAGCCCCTCAGCCACACCCCTTACCCACACCTCTCACCACAGCCCCTCACCACAGTTCTACTGTCCACTGTTGTTGCTCTCACCATCCATCTGAAAACATTAACTGGAAACTTCCACAAAAATAAGCGATTCCTAAGTCCTCTGTAACTTTGATGATAGTATATTAATATAAATCTTGTGTTTTATTATTAGTGATTGTTAATCTCTCACAGTGTCTAGTTCACAAGCACTATTGTGAGTGTGGATCGAGACAGCACACTGTCTTTGTGGGGCCTGGTACTATCTGCAATTTCAGGCACCCACTGGGGCCATGGAACATGTCTCCTGTGGATATGTGGATAGCTGTAAATTGATTGTTAAGTGAAAATCGTGGTCAAGATGTGGGAGATCAGGAAGTCAATGGGAGGGACTCTGGGAGGCCGGCTTAATTCACACCTGACTAGTGATAAATGGGCAGAGGGCAGGGAAGATGGTCACAGAGCGTGACTCAAAGGCCCAAAGTGTAAGAAAAGCACCTGGGAAAACTGATGAAAAACTGGACTGTGTTTTAGGTGAAAAACGAAACAAACAAACAAAAAAGCTCCCTTCCAGGAGGACTGGAGGGGAGTCCATGGAAAACGAAGGCCAGCACCTTGAGCACCTTCGGTTGGGTGTGAGAGGGTCATCTCTCCTCGTCCAACACCTGATCAGCTCTTGCTGATATTAACAACCAGCTCAGAACTTGTCATTATAACCTCCAAATAAAGTTTATTTGCATTTTTATTTTACATTTGTAGGCTTTACACCTTATTGTATGTGTGTGTGTGTGTGTTTTCAGTGCTGGAGACTGAACCCAAGGCCTGTATATGTTAGGCAAATAATGCTTTCTCAGTGAGCTGCATTCCTAATTATCTCACCTTGTTTTATTAGTATTATATAATATTAATATTATTATTATTATTTTACAACGTTTGGTTTCGTTGTTTTTCAGGACACAGTCTCAGAGTTCACTTCTGGTCCTGATGTGAGTGTGCTGTGGGTGCCCTGTACCCCTCTAACAAAGACCAGCCTCCCAGGCAATCAGCTCACCTCTTACTACTGATCCCAGCATGGCAGTGGCTCAGTGTTTGCCAAGCAAACATCTAAACAGTGTCTTTGCTCTGAGCTTCCTTGAAGCTGAGCCTTCTCCAAAAACAATCAAAAACCAGCTCCCAAATCTTCAAGATTGAACAAGAAGGGGCTGGAGACCCTCAGTGAGTAAAGTGTTGGCTTTGGAAGCATGAGGACATAAACTCCAATCCCCAGCACCCATATAAAAATGTCAGACATGGCAGTGTGGTACCTGAAACCCTAGCATCGGAGGTAGTGACAGGAAGATCCCCCTAGCCCGATTAGAGAGCTATGGGTTTAGTAAGACCCTGTGTCAAAAAACAAGACAGAGGCTGGGGACAGGGCTTAGTGGTTAAAGATGTTTACTTGCAAAGCCTGTTGACATGAGTTCAAACCTCCCCTAAGTCCGCATAAAGCTGGGCAGAAAGATCTGTGATCCCAAGGTGCCCACAACAATGAGACTCAGAGCCAGGAGAATACCAAGCTTCCAGAAAGTGACACAAGCCTTTGTAGCAGCCAGAGACCCTTCCTCAAAGAAGCCAGAAGAGGAACATGGACTCTCAGAGATTGTCCTCTAACCTCCCCCCCCCACACACAATTAAGTTCATTATTTACTAAGGTGAAGAATGATTGAGGAAAACACCCAGGGTCGATCTCTGACCTTCATATGCTTGTGTACACACATGCATAAGCACATACACACACACACACACACACACAGACACGCATACTCACACACACCTGAACAGGAAGGGTTCAGTGGCAGAGCTCTTGCCTAGCAGAAGAGAGAGCCTGCTTTGATTCTTCCTCACACACATTAATAATAAGAGACGCATTTATCAGGTCAGACAGGACGGAGCCTGTGACACGAGGTCTGGATTCTGATTGCGCTTTGGAGTCGTCGTGTAAGAGGGTGTCCGCAGTGAGACAGGCCAGCATCATTCGATTTCATGGAATCCTTGTCGTCAACCTAAGTACCATCCCAAGTCACTTCAGATGAGCGCTCTGGTGGCAAGTGTGAGCCTGTGACTGTCACTTCCATTCCTTCTAGCTGGAAGCCCTCGCTCACATTACAGCGGGGACCATGGCTTGAAGGGTGACAGGTTCCTTTACACAGCCAGCCCCTAAGGCAAAAATCACCCGAGGTACGATCCGTGTATAAGATTGTAAGCAGAACCTTCCAGAAGATGTTGGAGGGCAGCTGGGATAAAAGAGGGAACGTGAAAAGGCCATCCATTCACTGTCCTCCCACCCAGGCTGCTTGAAGGAGAAACAGCAAATCCTCCCACAGAGGAGGGCTGTGAGGGAGTCTCAGGTGCCCCAGCTTCTCTGTGTGGTGTGGTCATTTGGTTTTAACATTTAGCCTTAAAATGGCTGTGACGTCTTAATAGGTTGGTTTGTTGTGATGGGGATTAAGCAAGATAATAGAGTTTCACCTTCCTGGTCGGGGAGGGGAGGATCCTGAGCCCACCCTGTCATTTACATGCACCTGTCATGGGTTCCAGGGGCGTTTGTTCCTCTCACCTGGGACACCTAAGTCTTCTATTAGCTTAGGGACTACATGCCAACTTGAGCCAGCTGGCACTAGACTGTCCCTGCCAGCCCATGAGGTCTTTACCAAGCAAGCCGTGTCCCGAGAATGCTTTTCCCAATGTGCCTGTAAGTCAGGGCCTTATGTAAGAAGGGGAGCTTTGCAACCACGTAAGCAAGTCCTTAGAGGGCTGGCTCACTCCCTCCCTCTTGCCTTATACTCCCATTAGAAAGAACAATGGGAAAAAAATCCCATAAGTCCAGCCACACAAAGGGCCAACCACCATCTTTGCTGTGGTGACAAAATTCCTGGTGTCCTTTAAAAAAAGAAAAGAATGGAGAGACAGAATGCACATGCCGGGAACTCCAGCCCCTGCAGATGAACTACAGATGCATGCACCACTGTGCATCTGGCTTTTTATGAGTCCTGGGGAGTTGAGCCTGGATCAGTAGGCTTTACAGGCAAGCACCTTAACCACTGAGCCATCTCTCCAGCCCCCCTCCTTTTTGAATGAGGTCACTGCTTTGAAATGAACACTTTTCAGAATGTGGGGAAATGTAGGGATGAAGGCCTCCTCACTGAAGTTTGTTTGATTTCAAGTGGCGCATTCTCTTCTCTGTGAGCTCAAAACTCATCCGCATGCAGCCTCGTTATCATCCCCCTAATATCACAGTTATTGACTTGGAGTCGCAAAAAGAATCTCATCATTAGCTTTGCCCTGTTTTTGTGTTTATCTGAGTCTCTTTTGGGCTAATGACATATCCGCTTTTATTATTATTATTATTATTGAAGGCCCTGTGTTAAAAGGGCCTGTTCCATTAAGTGAGATCTGTTGTTCTATTTATCCCAATGCTGGGTGCATCAGAACATTGTGAGTTATAAAGAATACTCTTCGATATTTCCTTAGAAATACATTTTGTGGAAGAGAAGGAGAACATTGATGTAGCCGAGTTTAATTATTTGGGCTTTTTCTGGGCACATTGGAAGTCCTGTTGCCTCTCTCGGTATGGTACACAGACTAAAATAGGAACATTGAAGAGGAGCTGAGCATGGCCCTGGGCTCAGATGACACACCGAAGTCATCTTGATTGAAAGAGACATTTTCTGCAGATCAGAACTACATTGAATTTACGGTTTTGCAATTTCCTGTAGCTGTCGTGGCTGAGAGCAGTGGATACAGTGAGGTCTGTGGCTGCGTTTCTAAGGGACATGTTAGCACTCTCTCAGATGATGACCTCAGGAAGCATCCCCCCTACAAAGTTTGGGAAGCTCATTTGTTCACTTCCTGAACTAACATGTGATGAGTGACTTTACCCAAGTTTGCAGGTAGAGAAACTGAGGCTCGGGGAGTGTGTCCAGCACAGACAATAAACCTGACAGGAGACAGGTGTGGCGGCACATGCCTGATGTCCCAGCCCTCAGGAGGCTGGCATGTTTGAGACCAGCCTAGGCTATATAGTTAATTTAAGGGCAGACTCACCTATATATTAATATAGCATCTCAGAAAGAAAAGAATAGTGTTACATTGATGTGGTACCTATTTAATTATGCCCTTACCGTCTCTGGTATTCCTTATGAAAAACTTAAAAAAAAAAACTTAAAAAAAAGTTGTAAAATTGCTCCCATTTCTTTGACATCAGAGGCTTATGTTATTAATAAAGTGAGATGTTGATGGCTTCCCACAAAACAAAAAAACAAACAAACAAACAAAAAAAAACTTAGGCACATCTTAAAGAGACATTGCTTAGCACTGCTGGAAAGAGAGGACCAGTATGGCACACCATTGAGGAAATGCTACAAAGACCAAACAGTACCACAGAGGGATTTGGTCAATAAATTCTAACCACTGCTCTTTTGTCAGAGGAGGTCCTTGAGCTCCATGTCCACTGTGTCTGCTGAAGAGACTCTGGGAAGCACTGGGGAGGGCTGATGACACTTGTCAATCCCCGAGACAGCCTTTGAGAATCAGAAAACCAGTGAAATAAGAGAGAGAAGCGTTTCTTTCTTTTTTATTGTCCATAATGAGTTACATTATTTAATGGGCAACCAATGAGTTGTTATCCCCAGTTCCCCAATGCCCCTCTTCCCCATCCCCAATCAGCTGGATATCTCCTCCGTGGCAGTCTGGATCCGTCCTTGGGGCTGGGGACCATGGATAGTCCAAGAGTCAGACCAATCCCGCCTGCCCTAGTATGTTTTTACTGAGGGGGGGCAATGTCTCTGGGAGTTCTCCCCCACCACAGTTCTCACAATCTTTCTGCCCCCTCTTCCGCTCAGTTCCCTGAGTCACGGTGGGTGAGAATTAAGGCTGTTTTATTGTTGAGAACTTAGGGGTTTCTGTACTTCTGCTTTAGGTTGTGTTGAAAATCGTTGGTGTCTGTCTCACTGGCTTATCCTGTGTTGACTGATTGGCTGTCACTATGGGTCACTTGTTGATCCCATCATTCTCTGCTGGGTTCCATATATATCCTCCACGGTATGTCTATTCCCACTTAATTCAGGAACAAGACAGGGGTGTCCACTCTCACCACTGCTCTTTAACATAGTGCTTGAAGTTCTAGCCCAAGCAATAAGACAGGAGAATAGCATAAAAGAGATATAAATCAGAAAGGAAGAAATTAAACTATCCCTCTTTGCAGATGACATGATCCTATATATATCAGACCCAAAGACCAGTATCAGTAAACTCCTGAAGGTGATCAATGCCTTCAGCAGAGTGGCAGGATACAAACTTAACACACAAAAATCAGTAGCCTTTCTATTTATAGAAGACAAACATTTGGAAAAAGACATCAGAGAAACTGTCCCGTTTTCTATGACCTCAAAGAAAATCAAATAACTTGGAATATCACTAACCAAGGTAATGAAAGACTTATATAAGGAAAATATTGAAACACTCAAGAGGGAAATAGAGGAGGATGTGACAAGATGGAAAGACATTCCATGCTCATGGATAGGGAGAATCAATATAGTAAAAATGGCAATCCTGCCAAAAGCAATCTACAGATTCAATGCCATTCCAATAAAAATCCCAACCTCCTTCTTCACAGACATAGAAAAAATAATCTCAAAATTTATTTGGAAGGGTAAAACTATTCTGAGCAAAAAAAAAAAAAAAAAAAAAAAACTCACGCAGGGGGTATCACCATACCTGACTTGCAAACATACTACAAAACCATAGTAACTAAAACAGCATGGTATTGGCAGAAAAACAGACAGACTGACCAGTGGAATAGAATTGAAGACCCAGCCTTTAATGCAAGTAACTTCAGCTACTTGGTCTTTGACAAGGGTGCCAACAATGTAGGCTGGGCCAAAGAGAGCATCTTCAACAAATGGTGCTGGACAAATTGGATAAATACATATAAAAAAATGAAAATAGATCCACTCCTTTCACCATGCACTAAAATCAACTCCAAATGGATCAGAGACCTCAATATTAACCATGTAACCCTAAACACCCTGGAAGAAAAAATAGGAGGAACCCTACATGAGATGGGAGTAGGGAATAACTTCCTGAACAAATCCCCAGTTGCCCAGGAAGTACAACATTCACTTAACCAATGGGACCTGATCAGGCTCAAAAGCTTCTGTACAGACAAAAACGCCCTACTCAGAGCCAATAGACCCCCTTCAAATTGGGAGATGATTTTTGCCAGCTACAACTCAGACAGAGGCCTAATTTCCAGAACCTACAGAGAACTCAAAAAAAAAAAAAATTAACAAAAACTCAAACTGCCCCTTCACAAAATGGGCACTGATCTCAACAGAGAATTCACGGAGGAGAGAAGTGTTTCTGTTTATCCCACTCGCTCATTCATTCTGCATTGTGTGTTGTATGCATGAGTTCATGGATGGGGCATACATATATGCTCATCCATGTGTATGACATCCAGAGGTCAGTGTTGGGGGTCTTCTTCAATGACTTCAGTATTGGGGTCTTCTTCATGACTTCATTGTTAGAGATTGTCATAGTTTGATCCAGGTGCCCCCCCACAAACAAATGAATGTGTTCTGATTGGTCGATCCCCAGTGGATGGCAGTTTGGGTTTTACAACCTCGCTGGAGCTGTGTTGTCGGGGGCAGGCTTATGGGGTTATAAGCCAGCTTCCCCTTGCCAGAGTTTGGCACACCTTCCTGCCGCTGTTTGCAGTGCTGTGGCGGAGGTGATGTCCACCCCTCTGCTCATGCCATCGTTTTCCCTGCCAGGTTGGGGTCTCCCCTCGAGTCCGTAAGCCAAATAAACCCATTCCTCCACAAGCCGCTTTTGCTTGGGTTCTTTTTGTGCAGCAGCTAGAAAGCTGACTGCAACAGGGATCTTCTTCAATGACTCGCCACCTTGTGTTCTACGACAGGGTCTTTCA
Organism: Zapus hudsonius; assembly: GCA_004024765.1. Lineage (NCBI taxonomy): Eukaryota > Metazoa > Chordata > Mammalia > Rodentia > Dipodidae > Zapus > Zapus hudsonius. The sequence continues at coordinate 23,087 of PVHP010024884.1, forward strand.
TGGAACCCAGAGCTGTCAGATTCAGCAAGACCAGCCAGCCAGCTCCAGGGATCCTCCTGTCTCTGCACTGGGTGACAGGTGTGCACCACCACACCCAGCTCTCAATGGGTGCTAGGGGTCAAAACTCAGTCCTTACCCTTATAATGTAGGTGCTTTGCCAACGGAGCCATCTCCCCACACCAAGATTTCCATTGCTGTAGCTCCAAGTTGGAGGTCGCCCAAAGTCATGCCCCTCCTTCCCCCCACATGGAAACACCTCCCAGGGACCCCCTTGGCCTGCCACACCCCTTTATCTCTGTCCATAGGCTCCCCATTGGCTTGTGATGAATCTAGTGTCTCCGCTGGTTTCTCCAGGCACTGATTATAGAGATTTTAACCATGTTCAGTGGGGACTGACTGCAGGCTGCAGGCGACATCCTGTCAGGACTATGGAGCCTTACCGCTTCTGTCTTTCTTCTGGAAGCTTCAAAGGGTGTATTTCTGGGGTCATGTGACATTGACTGGGTCCAGCTGTGGAGTTTGCTGTGTGTGTCCTAACAGACAAAGGAGCCATTGCGGTATAAAGGCAGGAGCAGAACCTCCTTTTGGGTCCTGTAAGTGATCACTCCAACAGGGTCCACCAAGGGTTGGGGTGGAGAGAGACTGATGTGGCGGAAAAGGGTGAAATAAGCCAGTTGGCAGAGACAAAGGCTGGAAAGCCTAGCCACTGACGCTGACCTACCACAGAGCGTGCGCAGACAAAGCTCATGCCATGAGAATCGCTCCAAAGCCCGCTGGACCACACAGGCCTGTGTGCTTTGTGCAGAGAGCGCTATGGAGCCTTGACTTTGCTCTGGAACTGACCACTTCCACTCTCCCAAGGATGAGCTTTTCTTACTTAATAAACCATCTCTGTTTCTGTTACTACCCACATGTCCCGGGTCCAGTTCCTTGTTCTGGGACACAAGAACCTGGAAATCCCAGCAGGTGTCCATGGGACCCCAAACTCCACTTAGAACTCTGGGAGTGTTGATGAAGCTGCAGGTCACGCTGACGTTCGAAGGAGCTGGCAGAAAAGGCAAGGGCTCCGAGAGGCACTAACGGGTTAATGCTTTCCCTTTAAGGACGTCCATCATCACTGCTACAATAGACAGGTCTCAGGGAGACCCCCAACCCGGTCCCCTGAGTGCCATCCTGTGGGAACACTGAGGATCCGCACTTGGAGCGAGGTCCACAGGTCTGGTCTGCGTGTCCCAGGGCCATCAAATGCACGACTCAAAGATGCCTTGGTGTCCCACAGTGAGCACAGCACCTGAGCTCTGTCTCAACCTGGTGAGTGGGTGGTCCCACCAGTCCTTGTGTCTCCATCCTTGCGGACTTTCCCTCATGTCTAATGCTTTTATTTATTTTTAAAATATATTTTATTTATTCATTTTCAAGCAGAGAGAGAGAGAGAGAGAGAGAGAGAGAGAGAG
>PVHP010024885.1:0-25963 GCA_004024765.1 Zapus hudsonius
CATGACCATTGTACTGTGAACTTGTGGTGGCTGTGCTTTCCTATACAAGACTAATCCTTTCACCATTCCATTATAGACGGGGAGAGACTCACAAGAACTCAGGTATTGGTTGCTGAAGAAGGGGGAGTCATATCCTTCAATGGTATAGCCACTGATAAGCCCATAGTATAGTAAATAACCACCCTCTTTTGCTTATGCATTCAACCCTAATTTAATCCAGTGGGTTATAAAATATTTTTATAAACCATCAATGTGGGATGAGGATTATTTGGGAAGAAGAAGAGTAATAGTGGAAGGGGACAAAAGGGTGATGGGTGGTGAATGAGATCAAAATCTTTGAACTTGTCAAAAAAAATAATTTAGGACTGAAGAGATTGTTCAGTGGTTAAAGCACTTGCCTCCAGTGCCTAAGGCCCTGGGTTCAATTCTCCAGGACCCACATAAGCGAGATCCACAAGGTGGTGGCCCTGGTTCTCTCTTCTCTCTCTCTCTCTTTCTCTCTGATTGAAAAATGAATAAATAAAATATTAAAAATAATAATAATTTAAAAATTCAATTAAAAAACAAGAAGAATTGGTGTCTAGCCAGGCATGGTGATACATACCTGTATTCCCACTACTCAACAGGTAAAGGCAAGAGGATGAGGAGTTCAAGACCAGCTGGGGCTTTATGAGACCATGTCTTAAAAGTAAATAATAAGGTGGAGTTTATTTCTCCACCTAACAATGCAAAAATACTATATTTTAATAACTAGGAAAATATATACAAAGGTGTGTTTTGTGCTGGTTGGAGCAAACTTTTCAATAAGTCAAAAATTCAGAATTCATTCTTATGGTCTACTCTTAATTCCCAATACCTCCCCATCTGGAATTGATTCCTGGAGTCGACCTGTCTTTTCCACTAATGACAAATATGAATGTTTCGCTTCCATCCTATCATCAGGATATCGTGTTATAGCTAGGGACAGTTTTGGGTCATCACACATACTCTCATACTCTGGTAATGTCTCCTCTGGGATTATTGCTCTTCATTTACAATTTTTGAAATACTTATGAAAACTATCAAATTCTTGAGAAAAGAGGTTCTTGAAAACACAGTACCATAATTTTAGTTCTATGAGTTGATAATTATTTATGAGCAACAATTTACATGAAGAATAGGAATGATTTTATTATTAGGATGTTATCCATTCATAACTTCAAAGTGTGGATGCTAGGAATTGTTGAAAATTCCTGTAAAACCCAAGGTTCACATCTGAAAAAAATTAAAGCATTCTGGGGTAAATTTAATTTAAAGATTATTTAATTATTGTCTTACCAATTATATGAAATCAAATGAATGAAGAGTAGAAATATTATATTTAACTGAACCCCCTAAAATGCATTAGAATACAAATAAATTCTATAACCTATATGCTTCTGTTATTCAATATTTGTCTCTCTTTAGGAAAAATAAATATCTTCAGTTCCTTATGTCAATCTTCAGAGGAACTCCAAGTGCATCGTTCATAATACTGAAATTTTAATTAGTGGAGAGGTAAATGAAAGATGCTTTTATTCAGTTTTTATAAAATTTATCTAGTAATAGTAGTTTCATTAAACTACCTAACTATACCACTGGAGGGAAAAAGTTTTCAAATCATTTTATTTATCTTCTCATTGAGTCAAATCACTTTAGACAATTTCTATACTATATATCCTGACTTTTCAGAAAATTTTGAATATTTTAATATTTGGCAGCAGTTTTACTCACATGCTTTCATTAAATCCATACTTTAACAAGAGCTGAGAATTCTTCCCACATAGAACTACATTACATGCCTGAGAACCAGTGGAGAAAACTGATGATCTGGTTGTGGTTTTTCCCTAGAGTTTAGCTTAATGGAAAAGATTCTTGTGGGAGGTCATTATCATTGTTTGCTCCTAATCAGGTCCTATTATCTCTATCCAGCTAGACAATCATCATGTCAAACCTTCTTTACCATGGGACAAATGACTTTGGGAATCAGCTTCATCAGAGATCAGAATTAATGACTGAAGGTCATTTTTCACACTATACTTATAGAAAAGAATAATACCCAACACTGACTTCTCTGAGAAGAAGATGGTGTATGTCTAAATCCAAGTTCTTTTCTCTAAATATCTTACATTCTCCTCCTCTGGACTCTCCCAATGTTAATGGAGATATGCATGACTCTCGGTCTGCCTAGACCCATTTCCATTCTGAGATCATCCCTGATCACCACAGAGGCCCTGAGCATCTCTGTTTCGTGCAGTATGAATTTATGATGACCACTTCTTTGCTTACACATTTTAACTCAAGCCATGGAAGTGCTGGCTCTTTTATTTTTGAATCAGTTGACTTAGCTATGTGAGGCACTGTGCAAATTTATACAGACAATTTATTGAGGATGAAATAGAGGTAAGTGACTCATAATAAAAATATATCATGGTGTACATGCTGCATGTAAGCAACAGACAATAATATGAACAGAAAATGTTCTTATTAACTGGTGTCTCATCATCAAAGATCATTGCGATCTCAATAAATAGCTCTGAGTCAGTAAATAGAAGATGTCAGACAAAAGCTGAAGGAAGCTCATGAATTAAGAGAGTGGCCCTATCTAGTTGCTTTGGGGTAATAGTTGTGTCATTGATGTGGTAATTAAGCCATAAAAGATTTTACTATGTATCCATAAAGTGATTTATTTGGCATGGCCAACATGATTTAAGAACTAGCCCCATAATGTCTGTGTTCCAGTTCAGGCTTGACATTCATCCTTTGTCTTGCCTCCATACATTAATCTTTTTAGGTTGTAGACTTCTATATTACTTAAGAATCTATTCTGAATGCTGTAATTAAAGTGCTTATCACTTTAAATTTATTTTAATATTAGTTTTCATTAACATACTAATAATTTCCTAGATCCAATATCATCATATTCATTACCATTTTCTAAAAGTGTCATAGCGTTTCTTTATATGTCATTCAAAGTATTTATGTAATGCTACTTTTAGACCAAGAAACTGATGAAGTAAGAACTTAAGACTTCACACTTTAACATGTAAATGTTCTCTGAGTTCACATAATTATTAAATACTGTTCTCTTAGGTGTCAAAGCCAGCTTTATGTCACTGGGGTGAACCTCCATATCAGGCACAGTTTATGGGAGAAAGAAGGGATTTATTGAAGCTTACAGATCAAGGGTAAGTTCCATAATGGCTAAATAGGCTAGCCCCCTTTCACAGTTCCCAACAGAGAGAGAAAAACTATCACTAGCACCTCCAAAAGTAAGCACCAAACCCATAGGAACTCCAGGCAGCACTCAGACTGCTCTCTGCATACTTTAGGCTGGATTTCCAGATTCACCCCCAGAAACACCTTAGGGCTGGACACTAGGATCCACCCACAATGACACCTCTTTCAAGTTACAAGTTTTAACAAACTCCTAATGTACTTGGGGACATCCATTCAAACTATTACACAAGGTTACTCAAGATATCTACTTGTAATCTAATGACAAAAGGATCAAGACCACATAGGCCCACTTATATAAATCATCTAGGAAAGTAAAACTTGAAGAGGTAAAGAAGACAGTAACATGGGAGCTGGGAGACAGGGAGTACAAATCCTCAGTTATGTTAGAGAAATTAGTTCTAAAGATTTCCTGTAGAGGGCTGGGGAGATGTCTCAGTGTTTAAGGACCTTGTCTGCCAAGCCTAAGGGCCTGGATTTGATTCCACAGTACCCACACAAAGCCAGATGCACAAAATAGCATATGCACCTGAAGTTCACTTGCGGCGATAGAGGTCCCAGCCCACCCAGCCATTCTCTCTCTCTCTCATAAACTTTGAATTGGCCCAGAATAATTATGGTTGTACTCTGAGGGAGCTGGTTCAATGGCACAAGAAAGATTCAAGTTTCTGACAAGAAATTTCTAAACATCTCATTTGATTTTCCTGGAGATTTTTTTCATAGCTTTTTCAACTAACCTATGATTTCAGTTTTCCTTAATTCATTTCAATTTTGTCAGCATTGTTAATATTTTCATAGTAAACTACATAAACATTTTATGTGTTATTCAGAGAAAATGACAGCATATAAAATGGTTTTTGAGTCAACATAACATAATTTTTGTTTGTGTGTTTTGTAGGGAGGCAGAAATGACACAATAAAGAAAAATTTAATGGACAGAAATGGTATAAAGGCAGAGGAGCCCAGCAGGTATATCTAGATGGGAGGGTGGCAAAGTTGAAGGTTGTGGAAGAAGGCTTTATGGAATCAGCTTACTGTCACTATTATTATTTAATAATATTATATAGTTTTTATACTTAGATATGTGTAGAAATTAACCTGACTTTATGAATTGATCTTTTTCAATAAATTCACCATTTTTAATGCTGGTGTATTTCTCCAATCATCCTCATATTCTAATTTTACTGTGTTTTCAAAATCATTTTAGGAAAACTCTTTACCCATCAATTTTCTCCCTCTCCACAGCACCTGGCAGACACAAAGCCATTCTCTGTCTCTATGATGGCTTTTTTCTGGACACTCCACCTAAATGGAGTTTACAATTTGTTGACTCTTTATGTGGTTTGCTTTCCTTGGTATGTTTCAGGATCTTTCAGGATGTGGCAAGTCTCAGGACTTCTTTTCCCCTCAATACAAGTTATGCTCCATTAAAGTGAGAGAGTAGACATATCTTTTCCCCTCATCACTGAATAGACTTTGGGGGAAGGCAGGTTCTGCTGCTCTGATCATTTATTTATAATTTTTGTACAGGAATCATTAATTCTGGGATTACATGTCCAGCATTGAAGGTGCTGGGGTAAATGTTAACTCTATGTTTTAAATTTACAAGCTTCAGTAATTATTTTTTCTCATGATTTCTTCCATTTTATAATCTCACTGGCAGTGAATGAGAGCTGCAATTTCTTCACATTCTTGCAAGCACTTTAGATATTTTAACTGAAACATTCCTGAGAAATTTAAATTATTTTACTGTGTTTGACTTGAATTTCCCCAACAATTAAAAGCCATACAAATGTTTAGGTGCTTGTTAATCATTATGTCTATTCACTCATAGAATGTTTATTCTGATTCTGTGGTTATTTTAAATGTTAATGTTCATCATTCAAATTGTGAACTGCAAGCACAAAAAGTTAAAAAGTATTGTAACCTCTTGGCTTTGTCATGAAAACCATAGAACAAGGCATGTGTGAGTCTGTTCAGAACTCTTAATTCAAGTTCTTTGAGCTGTGTGCACATATGACAACGCCCTGAATGCTGTGACATGGTGAAGCTTCAAATAGGGAAATAACAGACCTCCAGATTTATGCCAGTATTTCAAGTATGCTGAGCTTGCTTTGAGTTATTGTATTTTTGCAGGGAATTTATGATAATACTCTCATTATTGCAAATAACAAGTTTCAGATAATGACAGAAAACACAATACATCTGTAGATTCTCTTAGAAAATATTTTCCTATCACAGAGTTGTCTCTTTTAATTCAGGAAACACAGGTCATTTTTCCATTAATTTAGGTCTTTAATTGTATTCAGCAACATATTATAATTTCACATGTAAGGTATTGTTTATTTTATTCATGACTAATATATGCTTTTTGTGTTATTCCAAATGGACTATATAGTGCTTATTGTATATGTGTGGAAAATGAGTTTTATGTAACTTTTGCATTCTATCACCTTATTTAAATTATTTCCAATTGTTCTATTTAATAGATCCTAAACTTTCTATGCATTCAGCTGTATTTTTTTCTTTACATTAGAGATAACTTTCTGGCTTTCCAAACTGGCTTGCTTTAGTAGTATTTTCTTGTCTGATTTATTCTAGTATGAGGTAAATCAGTTAAGCCATCTTATCTTTTCATTGTCATTGTCTTAAGTGGAAAGTCTTCCTATCTTTCTTTATTCAGTGTGGTATTGGCTATGGAAGTCTGAGGATACTGTTTTTCCTTTACCACAAAAAGGCTTTTAGACTATCAAAAATAGTATACTAAAAATAAGACACAGAAAGTACTTTGAACATTCTATCAAGGGTATCATAATGAATTGACGATAACAGGTCCTGAGTAGAAATAATAGTTACTTATAATGAAGGTTACAAGTAGCAAAAGCTCTATGAAATATATACTTATTGCCTGTCTTATATTTATAGGATTATGAAGCATTTTTATATCAACCATGAAAAAGAAGCTTACAAAGACCTGGCAATACTTGGATAAAAGACTTAAATTCTGTTTTAAAAACCATTGAGTGATAAGAAAATACTCAAAATTTTTCATCTGCACAAATTTTTATTATCAAACAATTTACATAAAAATGACAGAAGGAAATCACTCCCTGGTGACTGAGTTCATCCTCGCTGGGTTAACAGACAAGCCAGGGCTCCAACTACCCCTGTTCCTCCTCTTCCTAGGAATCTACCTGCTCACCGTGGTGGGGAACCTGGGCATGATCATCCTGATCCTGCTCAGTGCCCACCTGCACACCCCCATGTACTTCTTCCTCAGCAGTCTGTCCTTCATTGATCTCTGCCAGTCCACGGTCATCACCCCCAAAATGCTGGTGAACTTTGTGTCAGAGAAAAATGTCATCTCCTACCATGAGTGCATAGCTCAGTTCTACTTCTTCTGTGCTTTTGCTATTTCAGAATGTCACATGTTGGCTGCTATGGCATATGATCGCTATGTGGCCATCTGTAACCCCTTACTTTACAGTGTCAAGATGTCCTTTCAACTCTGTTCCTGGATGGTGGGCTGTGTGTATAGCATGGGTTTGATTGGTGCTACAGCTCACACAGGAGGCCTGTTAAGAGTCGATTTCTGCAAGGCTTACATAAACCATTACTTTTGTGATCTTTTTCCATTGCTGGAACTCTCTTGTTCTAGTACTTCTATCAATGAGTTACTAGCTCTCTGCTTCAGTGCCTTTAATATCATTCTCCCAGCTGTGACTGTCCTCAGCTCTTACTTTTTTATCATTGCCAGCATCCTCCGCATCCGCTCCACTGAGGGCAGGTCCAAAGCCTTCAGCACCTGCAGCTCCCACATCTCCGCTGTGGCTGTCTTCTTTGGATCTACGACATTCATGTACCTGCAGCCATCATCAGTGAGTTCCATGGACCAAGGGAAAGTGGCCTCTGTGTTTTACACCATTGTTGTTCCCATGCTGAACCCCCTGATCTACAGCCTGAGGAATCAGGATGTCAAAACTGCCCTGAAGAAAGTCTTTGAAAAGAGGAAATTCCTGTGAAGGGAGTAGTTGATTTTCATTAGTAAAACATTCATTATTTCTGGAGGTTTAGTAAGGAAATAATCGAAGAGTGACAATGGTTCTCCCTCAGGCATGTGATCACATACTTGTGATGATCTTGAATAAAGGTGACAAGGGCATGACTGTCATCTCAGGTTCACAAAATTAGTCAGCAGTTTTCTGGGGTACCTGAGAATACATCCACCAACAGAAACCTCAGAATATTCTTCTAAGTCCTCTGTATGGCTGATTTTATTGATTTATATGTACCTGGATCATTTTAGGCTTGATTCATTTATGTTATTTCTGGGAATACATTTGTTCATTATCCTTCGCCTCTTGTTATTTTGTGTACCTGGAGTTTTTGGATTAATTGTATTAGCAAGCAATTCTAAAACTATAATCTGTACAATAAACAAACTGCTTAGAATATACATGCAGCAACTCTGACCCTTACTAGGTATCTAAACTATATTGGAGAGTATGAAAATATATAGTATGGTAGTATTTTGAGAGAATTCTAATAACAAACAAGAAGGACTATATTATGCTTCTTGTTGGATATCTAGGAGACATTCTTTTTTCCAGTAGACCCTGTTTATTTCCTGAAAATTCAACTCTTATGCTTCTTATCATAAAGAAATTTTTGTCACCTACCTTAGAAATTTTTGTTTACAATATCATCATTTTATATCATGTATTCATATAGAATAAGTTAAAATTAGAAAATTTTTTCTCTGTAATGATAATAACCTGTCTTACTCAGCTACTATATATTGAGAAGAAAAAATTTTATTTTTGAGGAACATGGAAGGAGTATTCCAACCAATTAAGCAGATATTCTTGCTCTTGTAAACAGTAATGAGATAGTTCATTGTAATTACTCTTCCCCAGCTTTAAGCAGCAGCTTCAGTGAGTCTCAGAAGGTCTCTGGCAGCATCCACCATGGCCACCTCCTTTCTCAAATTTCCTCATAGGAGCAACACCAAAAGAGCTTTTCTTTTCTGTCCCTGGAACAGCTTCTCAGATTACTGGACACAGTATTTATGGTTTGTTTTAGAAACACTTGTAGGTGCTAGTCATGGTTATTTTAGGTGATGTCAAACCTCAAAGCTTTCAAAAACTTGAATTAAGAAGAATAACTTGGCCATCTCTAAGTACCACATTCTTCCCTGCTCTTCTATTGTGTTGTGATTCTGGGCCAGCAGCACAGAACTCCCTTCTGTCTGTCATCCACCCTGAGATGGGTTAAGGCACATCTGTGATGTCACGATCCTTGTGTGACCCTCAAGTGGATTTAAGTTAAACTGCTAATTCACTTGTGTCATCTAGCAGAAAGAAATGCATACTTACTGTCCTAGCCTGCCTGATGTACATCACATATAACCAAAGTGCATGTGATACTTGGTGGAGAGTTTCCTACAATATCTAAAAAATTCTGGGTTCATTCCTAATTCTGTCTTTCTCTTTATTGTTTCTCATATTGAAATGGCTTGAAGGTTACATTTATTTGTCAATTTGACCAATGTAATAATCCATAATAATCTTGGGCGGGTCTCTGAGTTTGCCTGCAGGAAGGATTGACAAATTCCTTTTGGGATTTTGGAGAAGACTTGTGATGGTTAAGTTTGTCAAATCCATAGTAATCTTGGGCAGGTCTCTGAGTTTGGGAATTTGGAGAAGGGAGGAGTTCCCTTCTCAAGAGTGAGCCCTTTCTCCCAGTGGGTGGGTCTTCCAGAAGGAGACTAATATAAGGAAACTTAAGGGGAAGGAGACGCTCTTCCTTCCTCCCCCTGGCTGCTGGTGCTTGTTTGTGACTTGCACTGGCATCCTGCTCTCCTACCCTTTCTGGACATCTGAACCCAGTTTCCTCAGCCTCACATCATGGACTGTCAGCCTCTGCTCCCCAGGGAACCATCAGGCATTCTGGGCTAGATTGGGACTGCTGAGACATCCAGCCACATGGACTGAACAGCTACAGGTTCCTTTAGCTGTGGGCCTACAGACGGCTATTGTTGGACTGTAGTAAGCTACCCCAATAAATTCCCTTTTATTATACTCCATTCTATCAACTCTGTTTCCTCTAGAGAACCCTGAGTAATACACAAGCTTTACACATCTTTTAGAAATAAATACATATAATCACCATTCCAGGTTAAAGTCAGTGAAATTCTGCTTAATTTTACTATAACAATGATGTCATCTGTGGTATTGCTTTCCATTGAGAAATATTTGTGGATGCAATAAAAATGGTCAAATTCTTGAGAACACAGTATCTTACATTGCTTATTTTAATTTAAGGTGAATTGCTATAATTATTGTGAACCACATCTTTCATAAGTTTATGAATTATTCTGCTACAAAATTTCCTATATTTTAAAATGTAATGAATAGACTTTAATCATCTTAAAAAGTACCATTTTTAATGGCTACATATAGTTAGTATATAACAATGATAATTGCATTGCATTTTTTTCATGTCTCCAAGACATTGGCTGTTTTCCCTACTTTATTATTTTCCCTCATGAGGAATTGCTTTAGACAATTTAACTATAGTTTACATCTTAATGATTTGGTGAAATTTTGTAAATGTATTATCATTAAACACCTCAGAGCTCTAGCACTATCACAATCCTGTTTTGATCCATAGTCTCTTGAGATGAAGGAAGGGTAACTATGTGACAGCGTTATTACTTAAGGACCAGTGAGCCAATGGAAATTTCTCATGGTTTATATTCCCATGAGTTGATACTTCCGGATAAGGTTCTAGTGGGAAGTCATTATCATTGTTTGTTTCTAACAAGACTAACATCTCTGCCCAGCATATAAAATCATTGTGTCAACCTCACTTTAGAGAACAAATGACTTTGCGTATCAGTTTTATCAGAGATCAGAATTAATGAATCAAAAGATACCTTGAGGAGTTTACCTTTCTCACACATCAGCAAAACGATTTTTTTCCTGTCCAGAGCCATGGAAAAGAAAACCACTGAACTTTTCAGAAAGGAGGGGTATGTCTTTGTCTCAGTCCTCATCTTTGTAAACCTTCATCTTTGTATAAATGAGTATTTCTCCATCACTGTCCGTGTTCTTTGCAGAGCCAGTTCTTGTTGAAGAGGATCCCTTATCATCCCCAATGCCCTGTGATGGATAACTATGCCTAAAACTTTTTTTTTTTACCTGTTTCAACTCTTGAAGAGTGAGGGCTTTTTTTAAAAATTATTTTTAATCTGTATTAACTTTATATTCAAGAAACACCAAATAGCACCAATTAAAAAACAGATAATAGTTTAAACATTGAGATAATGGAAAATATTCACAATTTAAGAAGTTAATACCAAGTAAAATATTGTATTATCATATGTGCTAATGTAGGAGGAGAAACAAGTATGTTGAGAGAAAAGCAATGAAAAAAGTTTTAAAAATTCTAGCCATAATTATGGCAATGGATTTGTAGGTATGAGAGATTTTTTTAAGAGAAAAATTCAGTAGATCACAATGAATACAAAGTGGCACCTGTATTTTTTAAATTCCATGATCTGTGGACATTTACTTTGGTTTACACTTAAAAGAATAGTAGTATTTGTTTTTCAGAGGTTTGGGCAATATAAGGAATTTTCCAAGGAAACAGAAATTATGGGTGAATATGAAATTAAAACTTATACTAGCTAAAGTAAGAGTTCATTAGAAATATAAAGTCATGAGGCATTGGAATTGGAAGGACACATTAAAAAGGAATTAGTATCTCATTCATACATTGCATTATCCCTGAAAACTATCTGCATAATAGTTATGTAGTCTACATCCTAACTAATCTGGCTGCAAGAAAATGGAGGTATTATGGGTGTTGAAATGCTCTTGTTGGTTGTGACACAAACAAAATTTTCTTCTATTGCTTCAAGAGATTATTTAAGTTTTCTACTTTAAAGAGTTAGTAAGTCCAATCCTTGTGTTTAAATACTTGGTTATACATAATATGTACAGCATGCATATTGGCTATTATTAAAATGGCAAGTTTTCTGTATCATTTTTTCTTACATTATCCATGAATCCATCTGTTCCTTCACTGTTTTTCCTAGAAACTACATGATTAATTTAGAGATGTAAATGGAAGATACATCAGTCTTTTAAAACCATAATATGCCACCAATTAATATTGAATTTAAATTGTATTTATAACTATTCTACTACTTTATATACCTGATTCCTGTAAATTTTATGGAGATTATGTGAAAACACATAATTATAAAAAGACAATCAATGTAGAAGACATTGAATATTTTCTGTCTACAACCCTTCTTATGTTCTGGGAATGTGAGTAGTTTTCTAAGTTTAACTGAACTCTGGCTAAAGTGGTGGAATTCATGACATAAATATATGCCATCATGATCTTCACAGATATTATTCAAATTACAACAGGCATATACACTCCTCCATTCATGGGCAATTTGCAAAGGTGGAAGGATGCTGTCTACCAAACAGTTATTTTCCTGCTATTACAGACTAAATAATTATATTAACAAATCCAGAAAGAATTTACTAAATTTCTTTTAAAGAAAATGTTCTCACCATGAGTAAGAAATAATTAGAGGGAAGGAACTTAATAGTCAAAGAAAGCCTTCCTTCTGAGGTAAAATTTCAGAAATTGGTGCTTTTTAAAAAATGGTTTTAAATGCCTCTGATCTATCTTTATTTCAAGGTCCTTGATATCTACATCTTCCACTGGCCACTAGTCATTGGTTGTTCTAGAGAAGCAGAGGATGTTCAGGACATTTGTCATTGTGTGTCTACACTGAAGAGGAAAAAAATGTTATCAGTGCAGAATCTCTATCACCCACACACAGATTCACATATGTACACACACAACTATAAAGGCTCATTAATTTTCTCTCTCTTAATCCTCTAATAGGAAAATGGAGCTGGGAAATTACTCCACAGTGACTGCATTCATCCTGGCTGGGCTCTCAGAGCAGCCAGCACTGCGGCTGCCCCTGTTTCTCCTCTTCCTAGGAATCTATGTGCTCACCGTGGTGGGGAACCTGGGCATGATCATCCTGATCCTGCTCAGCGCCCACCTGCACACCCCCATGTACTTCTTCCTCAGCAATCTGTCCTTCACTGACCTCTGTCATTCAACCATCATTACTCCCAAAATGCTGGTGAACTTCGTGACTGACAGAAATGTCATCTCCTACCCTGAGTGCATGACTCAGCTCTACTTCTTCTCTCTGTTTGCTATTGCAGAATGTCACATGCTGTCTGCAATGGCATATGACCGCTATGTGGCCATCTGTAACCCCTTGTGTTACAATGTTCTCATGTCTCATCACATCTGCTTCTGGCTCACAGTGGGGGTTTATACCTTAGGTTTAATTGGCTCCTCAGTTCATACAGGATTTATGCTGAGACTGTTTTTGTGCAAGACCAATGTGATTAATCATTATTTCTGTGATCTCTTTCCACTCCTGGAACTCTCCTGCTCCAGTATCTATGTCAATGAATTGTTGGTTCTCTTCCTCAGTGCATTAAACATCCTGACTCCCACCTTAACCATCCTCACATCATACATCTTCATCCTTGCCAGCATCCTCCGCATTAAATCCACCGAGGGCAGGTCCAAAGCTTTCAGCACCTGCAGCTCCCACATCATGGCTGTTTCTCTCTTCTTTGGTTCTGCTGCCTTCATGTACCTGCAGCCCTCGTCAGTCAGCTCCATGAACCAAGGGAAAGTGTCATCTGTGTTTTATACCACTGTTGTTCCCATGCTGAACCCCCTGATCTACAGCCTGAGGAATAAAGATGTCAAATCTGCTCTGAAGAGACTTCTGGAGAGGAGAGCACATTCATGAACAGCATCACTATTAACCTATAGATATAGGTTTTGATTTTGCCTAGACATGTCATTTGTTGTTTGTTTTCCAGTGTTTTGGAGTATTTTATACATAAATTTTTCTATATAATACACTTCCAAAATGAGTTCATCTTCTTTGAAATAACTATATCTAGAGAAATGCAAATAAGTTAAGATTTTTGAGGATTCAGGGAAGCATTAATTTATTATTCAACAATAATATGAAAATGGTGATGGTAGTACTCACACATGATTCTGAGATTTTAGGAAACTTTAAACATGTACCCAGAACTCAGATGGCTCACTTCTTTCAATATCTACAATATGCTTCCAAAAAATCTTAGTATAGCTCATTTATTGTGGGACCCTGCTGAGAGGCATGGAGGACACAGGGTTAAAGGAAAATTGAGACTGGCCTGAAACTCCGATTAATTCATCCTGTGACCGGCAGGGGCTCGGCTGTCTCCTTTCCTCCCAACCTGGCCCACCTGGTGGGCCCCAGCAAACCCTGATAAGTCCAGGCAATTCAAAGCCTGAGTTTATTGGAGTTCACATAATTCAGCTATAAGGTGATAAAAAGCCTGGGCAATGAGAAAGTTTGAAGGTCACTGTTCCTCTCCAACCACTGCTGTCTGTTACATGTCTAAAGTCACGTAACTCCCACCACCTGGGGCTGAGAAGCCACCCTAACTTATCTATGCAAACCAGGCATAGATAGGTTACTGGCCCCTGTCAATCCTTTCATGAGACATCCTCAGACCACCCTGCCCCCGCCAATCCCCTTGCTGCTTATATCCCTGCTTCTCCTTTTCCTTCTAAATAAAAGCAACCTTTCTCCACCTAAAAAATGAGCTGTTCACTGCAACTGCCTCCGAGAGTTCTTCTGCTCACTGGCTCACCACTGTCACAAGACTCTTTCGACACAGCTCTGTGGATAAACAGGGAGTTGATGCACGCAGTGACTCCCTAAATAATCCAGAGACCTACAATGTATGGATAGAAGCTTTATGAAAGTTCAAGGTTTTGAACATAAAAATTGACTAAGTTTAGAGATCTGGTTTCAGAATCTGTGAAATCACTCAACATAAAACTTGGCCCAGTCCTGAGCATGATCATCCATATCTAATGGCTAATGTCCATGTTATTTTCACTTTTGTTTCATTTGATATGATAAAAGATAAACATATTTCAAGTTCATAGTTATCCAAGAAAATAAAGCACAGTCATGACTACCATGTTCTCATCAGTGGACCCTTACTTTGTGATGTCATTAACTCCTACTTGTTTTTGTTAAGTTTTAGGGGTATGTGTGTTATAGATAATGGTTATACAACCAGCCATACAGGCTGAACATTTAGGGCCTTCTAAACTTTTAAGTAATCAACTGATATATTTGGAACCTTCTTTCCTGCCAAAAGCTGTCTTTCACTGGTATCTCTATTAATGAGCTGCTGATTTTACATTCTGCTTCATTTAATATCATTGCCTCAACCATCCTTAGTTCTTACATATTTGTCATTACCGATATCCTCTGTATTTGATCAACTAAGGGCAAGTCCAATGCCTACAGCATGCACAGCTCTTGAGTGTGAGTGTTTTTTGGTTAAGCAGCATTCATGATCATCAATCAGTTTGATGAATTAAGGACATGTTGAACCCTCTGACATACAGACTCCATAATAAAATCTCTATGTTGCCTGAAAAAAAGCATTAGAAAAAAGACTATTGTGAATGTAAATTATAGAAATATAACTTATTAAGTTTTCTAATATTTGAACAGATCTATTTCATTTTTATGCATCTGTCAACATTGCATTGCCATTATTTTATGTTTATATGGCTTCTTGCTAACACATACCATGTGGGATTTTATCTTTCAAATATCATTGAGACACAGATTTAAAGACACCAAGTGAATGATATGGACCAAATAATAGTAAAACCATTTCCTCATCTCTGTAATTTACAAGTGTAAATTTTTCTCAATTCTCAAACATAGTAGAAATAGAAAAAAAATAATTGTGATTTTTAGGCTTTATCTACTCAAAGGATAACATAAATCAAGGGTACATGCTAACACCAATCTCTAGATTTTACTGTGTCCATCAGCTGATACTTAAAATACATATACCTTGTTATCCATGACTTTAATGACATAAAAAATTAGATATAGAAAAAATGAGATTATGTGCACACCAGGGCCTCTTGCCACTATAAATGAACTCCAGATACATATGCCGCTTTGTGCATCTGGCTTTACATGGATATTGGGGAATAGAACCCAGGCTGGCAGGCTTTGCAATCAAGCTCCTTCAACCCCTGAACCATCTCTCAAGCCCTTTGATTTCTTATTTAGATAGTTTGATCTGAATTATATATGATATATAAAAGCTTTGAACTTGTAAAATCCTGTGTATCTATTGATTTCCCTTTTATCTTGTTAGAAACAGTATTTAGATCAATAAGAAGCCCAGAAATCAAATAGTACTTCATTCACCATTCATAATATCATGACCAGTAAAAGATTAAAAATAGATAAGGCTGACAAGTACAGAGGTTCAAGCTTATCACCCCACCTCTCTGGATGGCTAAGATTGGAAGATGTAATTTGGAAATCACCTTGGAAAACACTGTTATACCTTTACTCAAAATAAAATACATATGGCTTCTGAATCCAATATATAAACTACAGATTGATACATGAAATAACATCAAACACTCTGTATGAGGGAACAAATTGCTAATCATTTTAAATTCTCTAGCCCAAATGTCAATAAGATAACTGATCATGATATGTTCTGGCTTTCTTAAAAAGGACTCAAAATAATATGGGCTGTGAACCAATTGTCAATGGCTTGGATCTTGTAAGAAATGCAGAATCTCAAACTGTACTCAGGTCTAATCACTTAAAGGTTTTAATATAGCTGGTCCCTTTGTACACATCTTAACCACTAATTTATAAGTTTTGGTGATAGGAAAAATTAGTCAACTGGGAGTATAAGCGACAATTATATATATTTTCAAGAGATTGATCCCTAAGAAAGGGAAATCCTTGGAGAGTATCTCATAGCATTTTGTACTTGGTAGATGTAAACCAGGGTGAACCTTTAGAGCACAAACTTCAGAATTTCTCAGATAATTGTAAAAGCCACTGCAGAGCTGAAGAAACATCTAAAGATGCTGACCTGTGGTGCAGACCAAGTCAAACACATCTCTGAGACTGAGGCCTAGACCCTAGCCTCTCAGCATGATGCTGAGTATTGGGTCTCCAATAGCATCAGAGTGTTTCCAAGTGGCAAGTAAAATTTAGCATTGAGATTTTTCAGACAAAAGAACGGTGAGTACATCCATCACAAACCTGCAATTTGTGTCAGTGAAGTTTAGAAGTCATCATTAAAAGTCAGAAAAGTATTCCTCAATAATTTCATTTATTCAATGTTTCCTTAATTTTTAAATTAATACCTTTATTTTGAATAATTATATTCATTGTATGAGCAAATCTTGTGATGGTGCCACCATTTCCTTCCTCTCTGCCCTCTACCCACTAGGGTCCCTCATCAGTGCACATCCTGGATCTGTCCATAGGGGAGGGGTTATGAACTGCACAAAGGTAGCCAGTTTTCTTTTCTTCCCCCTTTGTGCATTGTTGCTGAGGGAGTAAATGTCTCTGGATATTCAACCCCCCCCCATGGCTCTTACATTCTTTCTGTCCCCTCTTCCTCTCTGTTCCCTGAGTCATGCTGGGTGAGTTTTTAGTCTGCTTTATTGTTGAGATCTTAAATATTTTGCCCTGGTTTGTGTTGGGTATCATTGGTGTCTGTCTCCATTAACCTTTCCTGGGTATCTGACTTGCTGTGATGATTGGTCTTGTAGGTTTTATTTGGACCCTATATGAAGGCCAGGGGTGGTTTGTCTCCTGCCAGAATGTCAGCCATCATTCAATGACTTGTTGGTGGAATCAGGTTTTCCTCAGCTCTCTCACTGACTTCTGAAAAATATGGACTCGCCATCAGAGAGTGAGTTCATTATAGGTTAAATGAGACAAACATTTTTATTTTGGCAAGATTGTCATTGGTGCTCTCTGTAACTCTCTAGTAGTAGGAATTTCCCCCCTGGAACACAGGTGCTTGGTCCCCATAGGATTTTGCCATGGATTCCAAATTCCATTTAAGGGTTCTTTGTCACTGACTCGTTATCTTAGCCAACCAGTAAGCCATTTATTACCCTCCTAGGTTTAGCGCCACTATTGCCCAGATGAGCTCTTGACTTGTTGGTCTCTTCCATATAGCAGTATGTTCAGCATTCTCTTATCAACCTTCTGTATTGTATATCAGTAGTCTCTGCTTTCTTCAAATATCATTGACCAATGTCCAGTATTCATAGATTTGGTCTTTTTTTTGTGATGACCCAAATATCTCTCATATCTGCTGTATATTTTTTGAACTTGTCATTGATTTTGACAATCTTATTATTATATTTTTTCTTATACCTTGTCCTCAGGCTCTGATACTCTGTTTCCCAAATAGTCTATTTTATTGGAAAGGCTCTCTATGGAGGCTTTTGTTCAACTTATTGCATTTTTCATTTCTGTTTGATTTTTTTCTTTAACATTTATATTGCTTTATTGAGTTACATTTTTAAATCTTGGGTTGACTTATGCATTTCATTTAACTGTTCATGTTCTTTTGAAGTTAATCAAAGCTTCATTTTTATCCTCTGAAATCATTCAGGTATCATAAAACTGAGTTCTTTCCATTGTTTGTGCTTTCTTGGATTTCATTCTGCCTTTTATTAAAATACTTTTCAATTTCACTGTATATGTTTATTATAACATGCTTTTGAATTCTTTGAAATATTCTCTAGGTAGCTCTTATAAAAGGAATCTACTATGAAGCTGAAAATCCTTGGTGGTAATACATTGTTTTGAATTTTTGTTGCTGTTGTTGTTGTTATTGGTTTTGAATTGAGATTTGCCCACCTGAAATCATTCCATTTGTCAAAAGTCCTGAGATTCACATATGGTAGCAATAAGGGGTCACAAGGGGGTGAGCTTAGGAGAGTTGAGTGTGGGGTGAACTTCTAGAAGTGCTAACTCATGCAGACATTGGGGAAGGAGCTTGAAAAGGGAGTGTTTAGTCACACAAGATCTGCTGAGAGGTAGGTGTGGGAGGAGTGTACAGGGTGAGATGATGTTGGTTCACCCATGGACAGCACAGAAGGAACCTGCAAAACAGGTGAGCATCCATGGAACACCAGTGGTGTGCTGTTCCTGGACCAGTGTGAGTGCTGTGTTGGTTGGGGAGCCCTGGGAAGCTGGAGTTCACTGGCAGTTGTATGACACATCTCACTGAGCAAGAAGGGCTTGAGTGTGGGGTGCAGATCTGAGCAGGTACATGGTAAAAAGGGTTCACTGGCAGCAGTGTGGTGCGACTAAGCTCGTGAGAAAGAAGTGCCAGAGTGGGATCATGTGGGACAGGGTGTCAAGGGGGACACTCTCTGGCATGGCATGTCCAAACTGGTGGGCAAGATTTCCCTGTACAGGAGCTGGTGGGGAGGGTCCCAGCGAGTGGGGTATTCACCAGCCTTGTTGTGAGACAAATAAGCAGGAGGGCGTGGTCGACGTTTTGGGAAGGCACCAGGGAGCTGGGAACTCACAGTCAGCAATGTGGCTTGACCAGGGTGTCTGTGTAGGCAGGAAGGTAGAAACGAAATGTTCATTGGTGCTACTCTCCTGGAATTTTGTTAATACTGTAATCTCCCTATGTGAATCTAAAGAGTAATAGTATTTGGAAATCATTAAAAACTCTGTTGTTCATCCAACTACAAAGTAACGGGTACTCATTTTATTCCTAGAGCTAAGAGGAGAGCTGTGTCCCCTGCTGTGTCAAAGATTGTGTCCATGGCAGAGCCCTAAGAGAATTGAAGTGGATTCAGTATAAAATTCCTTGATAGAGATGAATTGTAGAGTTTAAAGCAAATACTGATAGGTCATTTGAAATTTAAATGTAGACAGTTTCAATGGAAAAAGGTTATAGACTTGAGCATGAAGAATAGAATGCCATTATATCCATTATGAGTTTCTACAATCCATTGTTTGTAATGTTTTTAAGGTTCATATCTTTTCCCCAATACCAGCCTATACTGTCATTTGCCACAAACCCTAAGAGATTATTAGAAGAACATTAGGTTCTTCTTCATTATCTTAAACACTTATTATCTATTTGGATGTAATATCCACCAATTAGATTATGATAAGCCTATCTATAAATTTGTGTGCCTTGATATCAATAAAATATTGAGTGTGTAATTCATTAACTATAATTAACTATAACTAATTAATTAACTATAGTTAACCCCTCCTTTCATGAAATGTTCCTTTAATTTCTCTCAATGTCTTTTAAAGTTTTGGAATATAAAGATGAAATTAGATTTATTAGGTTGATTTCAATATATCCATTTTAATTTGTTTCTATTTATGTATATTTAATTTTATCCATTTTACACATTCATTAAAACAAGTTCTTTTTGTAGTGGAATAGAATTATATAATGGAATGTATAAGGAGAACTATATTATTTTAAAAGACTAGCATATAACTCTTGTGGTGTGGTGGTATACTCATCAAACAAAGGAGCTTTTGTTTGTTTTGTTTTTCAAGTGTGGTGTAGCATGCCTTTAGTCCTCAGGAAGAGAATTGCTGTGAGTTCGAGGTCAGCCTGAGACTAGATAGTGAATTCCAAGTCAGCCTGGGCTGGAGTGAGACCCTACCAAAGGAGGTTTTTAACATGGTACATTAACCAATGTATTTACCATGCATACCTCATTGAGAAAAAAGGTATGATTTAGATTTGGAAAATTAAAGGAAGAAAAAAAATTGGACTTTTAGTAGAGGCATTGCCTGAACATGCTGTTAGAACATACCGAAAAGCTAAAGAACAGACAGAATATCACTGACCATGTAATTATCACAATAGGTACTAATAAGATGTACATCATTATAATATCAAACACATGACCTTGAAGAAGTGAACAAGATATCCTGAGATGCCTTGGGAGTATTTAAAAAACTGACTAAATGCCATATTATGAAGAAAGTTTTGCAACAATAATTTTTGAAACATAATCTTTAACTATAATGAATTAATATATATTTTAATAAATGAGTTACTTTTAAAAAACTCATCATTCATAAATCACTTGTGCACTTCTCTTTAATCTAATATGTGATAATCAAATGCTATAGTATTTCAAACTGAATAAAATAATAAATTTGATATATAAAAACGTGAGATGCAGCTAACATAAGATTTAGAAAGATTTTTTATAACTTGTATTCACATGTTTAAATTAATAAATGTTGAATTATTTACTTAATCTACTTTAAAAAGTAAAAAAAAAAATTCAAGCACAGGACACAGAACACAACGGTAAGAAGGAGTATGATTTCCAGGCTAGCTTGGGTTATATATCAAAACAATGACAAAGAGAGAGATGTGAAAGAGAGAGAGGGTGAGAGAGAAAGGAGGAATGGAGGAAAAGAGAAAGGAAGGATAGAGGGAGGGAAGAAGAAAGGAAGGAAGAGGCAAAGGGAAAACACAGAAATAATAGCAAATAAATATATAAAGAACAGAACAGACAATAGTATATTGAAATAATTTAAATCTAAAACAAATTTATTACTCATACAATAATCACAAGAGAGCAAGTAGGCTCTCTTGGCAGTAAGTAGGAAACAGCATCATCAGCCTTGATGTCCGTCAGCTGATGGATGGATAATGAAGATGTGGTACATATGGACAATGGATAGGTTTCAGGTTTAAAGAAAAATAAAATTATGAAATTTTCATGGTAATAGATCTGGGAATATTACACTGAATAGGCATCAGAATCAGAAAGATCAACACCATATGCCTCTCATATATGCATGCAGTTTCAGATTTTTATATATGTATGTAAGTAGGAATAAGAGACGGTAGTAAAGACCAGTAAGCTAGAAATGGGCCATGGGGGATGGGAGAAGGCTTGAGGGGAGAAATCTTAGAACATGTGTGATATGAAGGTACAGGGGTGGGGTACTGGGGATGGGAGGATGGGGGAAAGGAGGAGGGGTAACACATGCAAAAGTTGTATGACCAAATCTTTTGGAAACTTGCTTTTTGATAATTAAAAACACAATTTTAAAAAGTGCTTGAACAGAAGGTACCCTGTGTAGGTGGATATATATTCCCTCGAGTTAGCCATTTTATTTTCTTAACAATATCTCTTGAAGTTTTTAAATATGGCAAAGTTAAAATGAACAATTTTTAATCAGGTAAGTTTTTTCTTTTCTTTTTATTTGTAAGTGTGCATGTGCTGTCCTTTATAAAATAATTTTAAGAACTCTAGAACATTGATGAATTTCTTTAATATTTTCTTCCAGATACCTTACTTCAGCCTTTCTACTTATGTATATGACTTTCTTTAGATTTAGTTGTACTAAAAAGGCATATAAGGCATACATTTATAGATTTAAAAATATCCAATACTTGTTTTTCAAGGAAGGGTCTAGAGTTCACTATGTAGTCCCAGGCTGGCCTTGAACACATGGTGATCTTTCTACCTCTGCCTCCTAAGTGTTATTTCATACCTTTAGCAATCCAACTCTATTAGGAATTTACATTGGTAGACAAATTGTTCATTAAGATAATAGAGTTACTATTTAAAAATCCATGTTTCCTCAGTATATATCTTTGCTTTGAACTACATCCCAATTCACGAAAGAAATGCTACGTGGAGATATGTCTGTTTCACCAATTTTAATGTGTAATGATGATAATTTTACATTTGATAGAATGTTCATGGCTAATAATACAATAATTATATTGCTCACTTACTGATTGTTACCTCTCAGTTATGACAATGTAGGTAAAACTCATTTCAATTATCTATAATGAAGTTAACACACACACACACACACAATGCACCTGTTCAACTGTGTCAATTAGTGACAGGGTCTG
Organism: Zapus hudsonius; assembly: GCA_004024765.1. Taxonomy (NCBI): domain Eukaryota; kingdom Metazoa; phylum Chordata; class Mammalia; order Rodentia; family Dipodidae; genus Zapus; species Zapus hudsonius. Next base: position 22,125 of record PVHP010024885.1, read on the forward strand.
AGCATGAACACAGGCCCTTTGATTTTATGACTTATCCTTTTAACCACTAATGTTTCTGTTACTGTTAGGAATTGATCCAGAAATCACAAAGCCCCTAACTGTGGAACACTGCATCTGGTAGATTTTATGATAACTGCTATACATGTTCTCTAAGTTTAATAATATTTGAAAATCTATTGACTTTATGGAAGCCCAATTTTCCCAACAATAAAAAATAAAATATTTGAATAATAAATGCTAAGTTAAGATAGGCTATGTTAACTGTATGGCAATAAAATGTCATTGCCTTAAAGGAGGGCTTGCTTTCTCCACATTGTCAGTAACATTTACTGACTGACATTGATCTACTTATATGTGCAAATCTCAACTTGGAAAAATTGCTTTGCAAGTCTATGATATGATCAAAAATAATATTTTATGTAAAGCACAATCATATTTTTAAATATATGTGTAATAAATATTTACTTCAGATGAATTTTGTTTACATAATTTGACCAACGTTAAATAATCATATAAAAATATCAAGGCTATACTAAATCAGAATTCAAATGTATGTAGAAATCTTGTCTAAATGGAAAACAAGTATGAAGCCACTTTAACAACCATATGCTTCTCTCTCCCCCTCAGAATCTGAACAGAGGGCATGGCTGCAGGAAATCACTGCATAGTAACTGAGTTCATCCTCGCTGGGTTAACAGACAAGCCAGAGCTCCAGCTGCCCCTCTTCCTCCTCTTTCTAGGAATCTACCTGCTCACCGTGGTGGGGAACCTGGGCATGATCATCCTGATCCTGCTCAGTGCCCACCTGCACACCCCCATGTACTTCTTCCTCAGCAGTCTGTCCTTCATTGACCTCTGCGATTCCACTGTCATCACCCCCAAAATGCTGGTGAACTTTGTGTCAGAGAAGAATGTCATCTCCTACCCTGAGTGCATGACTCAGCTCTACTTCTTCCTCATTTTTGCTATTGCGGAGTGCTATATGTTAGCTGCTATGGCATATGATCGTTATGCTGCCATCTGCAACCCCTTGCTTTACAATGTCATCATGTCCTCAAAGATTTGCATTGCCCTGGTCTCAGGGGTGTATTCTATAGGTGTGTTTTGTGCATCAGTTCACACAGGCTTCATGATGAGGGTTCAATTCTGTAAGTTGAATGTGATCAATCATTATTTTTGTGATCTTCCACCACTCTTAAATCGGGCCTATTCAAGTACCTATATCAATGAATTGCTGGTTCTATGTTTTGGTACAATTAATATCTTTGTTCCACCCCTGATCATCTTTACCTCCTACTGCTTCATCCTTGCCAGCATCCTCCGCATTAAATCCACCGAGGGCAGGTCCAAAGCCTTCAGCACCTGCAGCTCCCACATCATGGCGGTTTCTCTCTTCTTTGGTTCTGCTGCCTTCATGTACCTGCAGCCCTCGTCAGTCAGCTCCATGGACCAAGGGAAAGTGTCATCTGTGTTTTACACCACTGTTGTGCCCATGCTGAACCCCCTGATCTACAGCCTGAGGAATAAGGATGTCAAAACTGCTCTGAAAAAAATATTAGAAAGAGAAACACACATGTAAATAGGAATCATGTGAGGGTGGTTCAGTAGCTCAGTTAGGGACTACTACATGTTTTCGATTGATATTATTCAGGTTAATCTTTTTGTCAATATGCACTCATTTTCTAGGACATTTTTGATCTTTCTTGTTTGCATGTTAGATAATCTAAGCAGGACTGATATTTGTACACATATCTCTATGACTATGGGGCTCCCAGGACCTAAAGTGATTCCTAACTCACAATAGGTCTGTAATTGGTTGATACTGTCAACCTGACAGGACCTAGACTTTTCTGTGAGGGATTAACGTGATTATGATCATTGTTGTGGGAAGACACACCCTAACCATGGTGGCACTGTTCTATGGGCCAGGGTCCTAGACTGCATGGAGTGCAGAAAGTGGATGAGTACAAGCATTCATCACTTTCTCCTTAACTCCATGTGCACTGAATGTAAAGAGCTGCTTCTAGCTCCTACCACTGAGCCTTCCCCATCATACTGGAATGTAACCTGGAACCTTTTCCTGATTTATTTGATTTTTCAGATCAAATTTTTTTTTGTTCCAGTAACAAGAAGGTAACTAAAAACCAGCTTGATAATTTTATTCTTCTTATAAACTTATTTCTAGGGCAGCTACAGTTCTTCAATTTTATCCACAGCTATTAATGATTCATTAACTTTTTTCCAAGAAGGTGGAGGTGTTTTAAAATAAAAAATTGTAAGTCAAATCCGTTAAATTTAATTTGAGGGTATGCTTTAAGAAGATGCAAGATACTGAAGGCATTCTGACACAAGGACTTAGGTGTATTAGGTAGCTTGTCTGTAGAGAACTTCAGGACAGCTGTGACAACTTATGAATACCTCAATTCTGAATTCATTAAACCATGTCAAAACTAGGATCCTTTACAATTATGCTTACTGTTCTTGATTTTCCATCATGTGCATAAGACCTTAAGAATAATAAGTGCATTTGATACTTAACAGAACATCAATGCAAGGCTGTGGTGGAAATTTAGTTACAGACCAATAACCCAATCTGGCCTACTGACAATGATCCACTCTTAGAGTAGAATATAATTTTGTCTATGATGGCATTAGAAATAATTTTTGCTATTACCTAGTTACGGAACCTGGGACACTTTTCTCACCTATGTTTGAACAAATTTACCAACTTTACTTCACAATCAGCTCAACCTATAGTTCATTTTAGGGTCTGATGAGGCCCAAGTTTGAAATTCTATAACCCATGTTAAACAGATAGCTGTGTACATGCATTCTTATAACCCCGTACTGAAGGGGAGAAGAGACTGCGAAATTGCCAGACATGGTGAAGAAATGACAAGCTCAAGGATCAGTAATAGACTTAGTATCAATCATGAATGGGTTGAAGTGGTAGTTTGAAACAGATGCCCCATAAGCTCATGTGTTTTGAATGCTTGATTCCTAGCTGGTGGCAATTTGGCTGTGGAGAATTGCTGGAGAAGTTGTGTTGCTGGGGGCAGGCTTAGGGGTGTTACCATCAGCTCCACTTGTCCTCAACTCATTCTGTTGCTGCTTCCCATCTGCTAAGGCAGACATGGTGTCCAGCCTCTGGTCATGCCATGCTGTTCCCTGCCATCATGAAGCTTCCCCTCAAGACTGTGAGACAAAATAAAAATTTTATTCCCTTCAGATGCGTTTGTTCTGGAGCTTTACCCAGAAAAGAAAAGGTCCTGCAACAATGGAAGAGTAATGGGGCCTAGCACCCTACATCCCTCAACTCTAGTTAGCACAGGTGAGCACATGGTCTGCTACAAGGTCCATACATGTAGATAACACACACACACACACACACACACACACACACACACACAAACACACACACGTGAATAAAATATGATATAAGAAGCCATGAACCTTGGGAATTTCCTGGGTGGAGGTCTCTAAAAAGTAACTCCCCAAAGGGAGAGATGGGCTAAGTCGGAGAGTAACTAGCACACAATTAAATTTCTGCCCTGCTAATCACCCACAACATACCACACAAAACAAGCTGCCATGTTCTGTTGCCTGATAGGGCTGAAGACCCAGGGAGCACAGCTTTTTCAGCCTCTGACCCCTGGGAGTGGAGAACTCCTTCATTCACCCTACAGGCCTTTTCTTTTTACAATGTGAGTTTGTACTAGCTAGAGCCTTCAATGGGCTGGGCATTGCCCTCAGGCCTCATTTCTTGTGGTCCCAATGGCTACCAGAGTAGACTTCTGTTTAATGGGATGATCTCCTTAACAATTATATCCAAGTGGCTA